>LUCH01002255.1:13524-27524 GCA_013368495.1 Paragonimus heterotremus | reverse complement strand
GCGTTATCTAAGACCATCTGATAAAATGTCATCTGGTTCAGTTGTATTGTCAAGTTTCAATTCAGATTACGCGTTGTATATACATACAGTGTATATTCTCGGGCTCCAAGATAATGCAGCTTATGTCAACATTAACCAGTTGTAGGATAAGCTGAAAATCAGGCGTATTGTTTGTATAGAAGTTTCCGGTTATTTCCTTGGTACTGACGTTGATGTTTGTGTTTTTCTTAATTAACCCGTGTATGGTCGCCTGTACTTTACAAACAGTATAAAGTTACATCCTTCAAACAGAGCATATTCCTGACTCTCAAGCATATTGATGCCCTTTCTGAGCAACGAACCAGTGAAAATCTAATAGTTCGACAATCAAACTAAGGCTACGGCGTTGTGGTCATGGATAAGATTGACTAGATATCACGGATGCAGCCACTACTAAATGACAACCACAGTCCGTCAGAATAACTCGGAAAACAACGTGGCCAAATTTGAACGGCACGCTAACAAGGAAGTACAAGCAATGCCGGGAAGATACTTCATTGATCAATCAACTGCAAAGTAAGTTGCACCTAGAAGATCACATACACCTCAGCTGTATGGCTTACCCAAACCTCACATGGTTGGTGTACCACTGAGGCCAATACTATCTGTCCAGTTCACTACAACACAAGTTGGCACAGTGGCTAGCACAACTTCTTCAGCCTGTAAAGCATTCATTGGTTCAGAAAACTGCGAGAGATAGTTTTGAGTCAATCAGTTTACTTGATGTTTTGAACTGTAATAAAAAACAACCGGCCAGTTTGTACATCGCCTCTTTGTTTACAACTGTTCCTCTGATGCAGACGGGCACTATAGTTTGTCAGTATACTAACTCACTTCAATTAAACGTAGGATTGCATACGTCTGAGCTAGAACGCTTTCTCTCACTAGGCACGGCGAACGTAAAGTTCTACCTCCAGGAAACTGGTTTTACACAAATCGATGGTGTTGTTATAGACAGTCCACCCGGTCCGCTACCAGCCGATATTTTCGTTGCCTTTCTGGAGCAGAACACAGACACTGCTATCAGTCAAGCTTAATTCTACAGGCGTTATATTGACGATGTATTGATTGTTACCGATATCAAGGAGACGGCAACAAGTATGCCGGGTTCAATGAGCAGGCTGAATTCCCAAAATTAGCATCGCCGTTGAGCACGAACATACTCATTCCTGGCGTTTTTGGATGTTCCCATGAGGTGCCAGAACAACAGCTCCGTAGCACAGTCCGTTTACAAAAGATTCATCTCGGCTGGACAGTATCTGGACTTTCGCAGTTTTGTACCGATCCAATACAAGAGGGGTCTGGTGAGAACTTTTTCTATCACGCAAGAAGAATCTGTTCAATAGAACAATTGGCCAAAGTGATGTCATTGTTGAGAAGCACGTTCAAAGAAAATGGCTATCCATCGGCGTTTGTTGAGAAATTCAGCAAACAAAAGCCGGCTCTTGCAATGTGTTCAACAGTTCCCAAACGGAATGTCTACCTTCGTTTGCCATACAAGGGTGATAACATTGCCACTGTTGAAAACCTGTCTAACGGCGGCTATGGGACACACGTTTTACACAGCCCAACTGGTCATATTGTTCACCACCAGAATCACAACACCACCTCTGAAAACACCGCTACCGCTCAACACCAAACTTTACATCATCCGTGAATTCTCGTATGATTGCCGAACCACTTACCTAGGCAGAACGGAGCGGCGGTTACGTGATCGGATCAACGAACACATTCTAGTTTGGGTTCGCAAAACGGTCATGGATACCATAGTACCGGGCTCAATTTAAAATGTGACAAGTCACACGGGACCAGCGTCACCGACTGCTCGATACTTGTTGACATGTCGACCCCAGCTGGACCTGTAGAAGACCGTTTGGATGTTACGCAACGAACCATTGAAGGCTTCTCTAGTTTGCGGAAGCGGTAGCAATTAAGAAATAGAAGCCAGCCCTCTGCATTCAGAAAGACTTGTTTGTCAGTATCAGTTTGCCCTGGTGACTAATGTGCATTGTGCGTTTGTTTGTGTGGTTTTTGACTTTGTTGAACCTTGATAAATAGACCCACAAATTGCAGTGTGTACCTGATAAGCTGTAGCGAAATGTGCCCGATAAATACATTGTGCAGAAAACTATTTCTGATTTCTCTGCTCAAATATTACTGAGTATCACAAAACTTTGTGGTGTATCCAGTCAATAAATTTATTGTTTAGTCAACGTTGTGGCTTGTTTCACTATCAGATGTTCACAAATGCCATCATTTTCTTCTGTGTTTTCGCCCGGTATTTGGTGAAGTGTGTTTCTCAGTTTTACCATAGCAGGTCTCTAAATGGGAATTGCAAAAATATAGGCAATTTAAAAATGTTTTGCAGTTAACAGGAAAGCAACAGTGTCTGTCAATGATACTATCTTTTTTATTCCCCTGCTGTTATCTGTGTCCAGTTTTCTCATTTTGATTTCGATGTAGATGCTTTTGATAAATTCCAACTGTTTCTTTTCATAGTAGGTTATGCGCAAAACGTTTTCAAGCAGTGATCTTATTTACCTGTGTGTACACGTCTTTGAGATATATAAGACGGTGTCACCGACACTTTACACACTCGTCATATTCTCTGTCTATACTGAACGGTTTTCTGTAGAAACGGGCCGGTTCACAGGATGCTTCAGAGATTTACAGACTAGAGGAAGTTGAGATCACGTATCCTCATTTGGATCCGCTTTGAAAGGTTCAAAATGAAAGGAGAATTGGGTGGATATTTCCAGTTTCAGAAGTTCGGTACCAAACGGAAAGCAGTCTGATATATTTGCCTAGTGTTCGGGTTGCGTGTGTTTATCAAGTCTGCATTTGGATCCTTCTACTTGTGATGTTGTTGCATCAGAATCTGGTAGATTACACACACCTGGATTCCGGAAGACTGCTACGGCCCATCTGTCAGTCTAGTTTTGGCAAGCTTCTTGTAAGCTGTCCGTGTGGATCAAGTAATGTAGTACTTATGTATATATATATATATACGCGAGTTTTGATATTGTTAGAGCTCGTCAGTGGGGCACATCTTTGCCACGACAGGAGGCTGAATGCCGGCCACGCCTTTACGGGCGCACTGTGCCGTTCACTGCACCTTGTAACCACATATTAGGCACCACTAAATTATTACATGCTAACACGCTCGCTTTCGCTCGTGAGTGGTGCTCAGCTTTCGCCCCTTCATAGACTTTCCGGTCAGCCCGATTTGAAAATTGTAGGTGGTGGTCAAGCTGTATTAATCGAAATGCCCCCGCTACTTACGAGTAGTGTACAGCGTAGTGGTGATCTTGAATGTTTTTGTTCATTACGTGGTAGTCGAGTCTGAAGTTCGTAGTTTTTGTCATATGAAATTAGCTCAGTGTATCACCTATACTTTCTGGCTGTTTTGGTAAACACGACTAGTTTTTTTTCCTGCACATTCCAGTCCTAATGCGTCATACAGAAAGCCATGATGTTCAACATGTTACATTTTGTTGGTTTCAACTCCAGTTCCAAACTAGAGAGGCGGCTAAAAACATATAATTACATTTTGACGGTGTACAATTAAGAAGAACATTTCAAGATTGATCTGCAAGTTTCAAATCAAGAGACGCGAATCTCACAGACATTCATCGTTTTACATGATACCCAAATGGTTTAGAAGATCACCTGAAGAACAGGCAACTAATCTTCAAGGAATCTCCGTTGTTCGCTGTGCAAAGTCGTGCGGGTTATCAATGAGAAGGAGAAAACTTTATAAATAGGAATAACGTGAACTGACAGAGAATGCGCCGAAGACACGTTCCGAGGTGTGAACCACATCACCATTGCAAAATAAAGGTTTCCCTTTCCTGCCTTAGCATTTTTGATAAAAACAGATGTGAAATAGTGGAATGAAGTCTGCACAGTCAGTTAACCACTGTGCGCCTAGTTGAACGGTACTTGAAAGAAGCACTCATTCGAAGAAGACTATGATCATTATGTAATGGTCTAATGCCGGGCTAATCCAGTAAAGCTTCCTGCCGCCTGGTGCAAACTTACCGCTGCAGTGGACTGTTAAAGGTTAATCCGAAAGTCTGAAAGCAGTAGTTAGCGCTCGACAGCAAAGGACGTCTAATCCTTTTGTACAACAATGCCTGATCAAACCTTAAAAAATTTACTTTTCCAGTGTTCCAGATAGGACCCGATAGCTTGTTTAATATTCATCGGATCTCTCACAATAGCCCAACATTATCTCCGCACTTCAGGAAACATCCTTGTGACGAAACTGGTTCAAAAGCAAGGTGACCTGGAAAATTAATTTTAAATGATAGTTATAATTATTCTTCGCAATCGGCAAAAGTTCACGCCCATCACGTTAACCGAAGATTTTTGAATACAGTTCCTATAGAAACCAAGAAATTCATGGGAGCTGAGCTCTTCCAGGCTTGATTTCTCAAAGTGAGGAAACTTTAAGGTGACCTAATGCAAGTCTACTCCGTGTGTGCTATCGCACAGCGAAACTGCTTTGTTCAGTAACTTCCGAACGTTTTTGTTGATGTCCAGTTACCCCAAGGGGTTTTCAACTGAAATTCAAACACCGTCAATCTTAGTAGTGGTATATTACATTAAAACAGCACATCACCGTTTTCATTCGCTTTTATTTGCGGCCTCTGCACACAATCGTTAGTTAGTTGCACAGCCAAAGTCTCACACTATAACTATCAACTCCGTTGTAAAAGAAACCATCCAAAAAACCAGTCCTGGTTACTACACGAATACATTTGTGTACACACAAATACAGAGCTAAAATTGCTCTCTCACATTACATCCAGTTAGGAGTCACATATAAATAAGGTAGTTAATCAGACTTAATCAAAATAGCTTCCTCAACCCATTATGCAAACACGAACTGACCAATCTCCCACAAAACCAAACTGTTAAATCGCGACAGCATTCTGAGACGTATGTTCGTGTGAACTGTATGGTGGATGTCAATTCGTTCGTCAGTCGCATCCAGCCATCTTTCACAATGGCTCACACGGAGTCTCCGTTGATTAGTCCAGCTGATCTTAGTACAACTGACAAAGCACCAGTTACAACGCTTCATCGATCAAACGATCGAAGCTCCCATTTACCGTCAGAAAACGTAAATACTTGGGACACCTGGACGAAATCCACCGTGCTACATACCCACCGTAGCGATAGGTTTAAGGAGACCGAAACGTACTAAGCTCACCTAGATTACATTCTGCAGATGCAAAATAGAAACGTCTGTACTAAAACATAACAACATGCTTCTCTGTAGGTAGCGTTTTTTAGGTGACATTTAGTGTGTTTGGTTGTTAATGATCTTAGGGCCTGAATGAGGGATTATAGGTTCACCTTCGGAAATGTTAGAGGATGACAACGGTAGACCCGGAACGCTAGAGTGTAGCAAGGTGAACAACTTTAAAAACCAGTGTTATAGGTGTTTGCACGAAATATTACGTGAATTTTGACTGTTTTCTCAATTTACAACAGAACGACTTGGGAAAAATTTGAGCTTTGGTAAGATTCGACTTAGTTACGAAGACAAGCTGAGTGCTTTATTAGATGAGCTACAAAAACAGGCCAGCATATCACAAATTTCATCTTGGGACTCAGTTGCCTACTCAACCCACAAAGTAATCCAGGAGTTTGAACACCCAACAGGATTTCTCAGCTGGTAGAGCATTTGATGTATCTGACCATGCCGTTATTATCATTGGTTCGAATCCAGCAGAATTCCAGGTATTTCGCAATTCGGTCTGTACGTTACACTGTATACCAGTATTACTATCTTCTTTTCCAGCTCCTAGCCACCTTTCGTCTGTTACGCCTCTGTAATTAAGCCACTGGATGAGACTGTTGATTGTCAATATCAGCGTTTTTGTCCCAAAAATATCAGTCGTAAACCTTTCTTATCGCTGTAACATGTCGACGATTATTACAGTACGTTTACTACAGTAAAATTAAACGGTTATTACAGTGAAATGAAACCTGGAAGTTGCCCAACTTAATAAAACACAGAAATATGTTGCTCTGACAACTTTTTTCGTTTGCCTGGCAAAGCCCTTTTTCAGTGGCAACTTTCTTCTGGAACTTCGGTACGATATTTCCCCGTCTGTAAATTCTGAGCATGCCAGTTAATAATCGATGGACTGTATACTAACTGTGCTCGCACCACAATCAAGAGATTGTAACCAATCAGTTTTGTGAACTACAATCGATGGTGAATCTTGCATGGATAGAAATCGAATTGCTTCACTTCCCGCTGAACCATGCTTCGACCGGTCTGGCCTGAGGAGAGAAACCTCGCAGTATTGTTGAGAGCTGCGACAACTTTCCTTTATATTCCACTTATATCAGTGGTCCACAACTGCGTGGTCTGCTCCGGTTTTAGAATATAAATCCTCCAATATTTGTGTCAGTGACACACGAGGTTGACTTTTTGAGATGGTCGTCAACTAAATTCAATGCAGATTGCTCCTTTGCTGAGCACTGATTTATTGAAATGGACCTTTTCAATCCTACAAGCGGCATCTGATAGTTGTATCAAGCAAAACCTTGAATTGGGTTTTTCAGTCCTCAAAGACAATGGTGTACTGCTCGCCAATACCGAAATCATGCAATCGGATTGGGAATTCGGACTATACGAAGCAACAGGGTTCCAATTAAGCATTTACGATTAGGACGAGGTATCACCAAACAATTGTAGTGATCCCTGTCTAAAAGCGTTAGATGATTCTTATGGGGACACTTCCTGTTGGTTCACCAACGGACTTAGCTGGGAATGCACAGAGAGTAGACGCAGGTGTATCTGCCGTTGTAACAGACCTGGTGCTACGTTGCGCTGAAGTCAAGTCGGACCTCAGTGCATTGAATGTTGAAAAGGAAACTAGACTTTTGCGGACGGTATGTTTTAATGGGTACCACAGATCAGTTAAAATAATATTCAGCAAAGAAGAAAGGTATCTAAGGGAAACAACGAGACTGAATGTCTTCATTCTCGTCCTACACTACCAGACAATGAATGGACAATGTGGTTTCAAGCGCTGGGCACACACAGACCATATGGCTAGCTGTATCCGTTTTCCGATTGATCTGTTCAAAGCAAACGGACGCCTGTAAGTGAAAATACAACTACGACCGCAAACACCCTTTTGCACATCTGACTGATATTCACATCTTTGGCAGCGGTGCATCGCCGGTCTCAATTAACACATCCCACATAGTGCGCACAAACGTTTCTAATCTATACTATCATGCCCTAGTCTATCTGACGTGGAGAACTGTCCTCTCACCACGCAACGCACCATCAAATCCGAAGAAACTAAACGTTACAAACCAATGTGACTCAACTTTCTGAAAAATAGACCGGTTAGTTTACAAGGCGGTGAGGTTCGTTGTATTATATGAACATGAATTACACAGTCCGCTTAACTTGCTTGCGTCTGAAGTACCTGCGTCTCTTAGTTGGCAGTGTCCTGCAAGTAGGTTGGTTAGCTATCACACCGAAACGGCCGACGACCAGAACTTCTGTCCAAGTCACAATCACGAAGATCACCAATTTGTCGAGTTGTGGTTTGATTACCGGTTAATAAGAGGTGATTTGAGTTCGTAGAACTTGGAAATCACTGAAAATGGGACACAGTCTCGACTTTCCGAATAAACCGCCTTCGTGCCATTCGCATTCTTGATTCAAAATACTATCTTACATATTCAGTGTGAAAGTAGGCGAAGCTCCAAGTGTGAAACAAACGGTTTGCTGACAGTTCGGTCTCATGATTAGCACCACTCGACTGGAGCTACCATCAGAGTTATGAACCGTTAGCTCTGCTTCTAGTAACGGCTACCCGGAGGTTTATGTTGGCCAGTCGAATGTTACCCATTTCTGCATAAACCCTGCAGGTAGCGTATGAAAGCGACAGACTGATCAAAGATGGAAATGGCCTCAGATCTGAAGTTGGCTGTAAACCCTAGAAGTCTTCGCTGATTTGGTCTGCCGAGGTTTCTGTAGCTGTGAACTTTGTGAAGATTACAAGCGCTTCAGCTCGGGTCACTGTCTTTGACGGCGTACCACCCTCGGATCATTTCTATCTAGCATCTCCTCTTGGAAACTAATGTTGCTGCCGGAATTATAAGGCTGCATAACTGCCGCCCTCAAACGAGTAACATAGGTGGACCCGACAGCTCCCTCGTTCAGCTGTCACGTGACGCCTTGATAAGGCATAGTCTTTCCTCGGCCCAAGGAAGTAAACATGCTACGCTTGCTAACCTCAGACTAATCGAGAGGTATATGGTCTAAAAGCAACATCTTCAGCGTATTCAATTGATACGTTGTTGATTTCTCTGGGACGTATAGATTCTTCCGCAAGGACTATCTGCCAAGCTCACAAACGCTGTGAAGTAAGACTGACTGGGTTTGTCTTCCGTTCTTTCCGATATGGCATCATAGCTCAAAACACACTACTCACTCTCCATCTCGTATGTGTATTCCTCAGAGTTTAGTGGCCCACTCTCGAACAACTTCAGAAATCGCGATCCACTTGTTCGGAACTCTTCAGACTAACGGCCAACAACAAATGTTGAATACGTAAGTATTATACATGGTCCTTTGCAAACGTTTGATCCGGAACTTCGGGCCACCATAGTTGTGGTCTTAGATGTTTCGTCTGCACCTTCCTATGGATAACAGTTGATCACTGAGAAACTTAGCCAACAACCAGAAGTAGCTTTTGGAAAATAGTTGAACTTGTAAAACCGCATGTTACTGTACCTCGTTACAGCTCGAGGTTATGAATGATTACATAGGAAGTATTCAACACAAAGTCTATCAGAGATGTGTTATCAGATCAATACAGTTCCGAACGCTACACAATATGTGATGATTACAAGTGTGGCAAAAACTCATTCGATAAAGCAAGATACGCACCATGTGGTTCTCACGTCCACACGCCGTTAATGCTCGGGCACCTACGCATCAAAATTCCGGTTCACAGCCCAGTAAGATACCCATTTGCAACTACTGTATATTTCTACCTGGTTTTGTCCGTTTGGCTGACGTTTTATGTGGAGGATTCTCGCCTGTTATTACTTTGCCGTTGAGCCCATTTTATCTTATGTGTTATCACTGTCTCATCCATCATTGCCCTCGAGAACTGTATTTAGATATTCCGTTGTTCGCATCTGCGACCTGGTCACTCACCACACAGTTGGGAAATAAAGTAATCACTGTTTGGCAACGAGAAATCAACCAATTCGGGCTTATCCATTAACAGCGTTAATGTCAACGTTACGAGACAAAATGATCATTAGAAGTTTTTTGCAAAGATGTCTGTGGAACGAGTACCACGCCCTCTGACGGATCGAGTAGATCAGAAACCTATAACCGTCAATCCTCTCACTAAAAGTAGGTAGGCAACGGACTTCCTCATTCATATCCACTTCAACTAACTTGTTCGTTCTCAAAATATTTAGTATAACATATAAAACGTCAACACAATAGTCCAGGCCAACACATTACTGAACCCAAAGACAGTGGAAACGATGGTCATTTGACAACAGTATCCAACTTCGTGTGAAGTTTATGCAAGCTCTCAAGCCTCCTTGGTTCCCTGCTGCCCTACGGACCAACACACAGACAAATTTCACAATGAGCTAACATTACCCGTCGCAAACCTACCAGCAAGTACATTGGAATTTACTGTTGTGTTGCTGTTCAGTGATGATTGAGGCAATGTGCTTTCTAATCGGCATGCATTAGCTAGTTGATACAAGCGTATTGAATGGATCATGTGTTTCCTTTCCGAAAAGAATTCGTTTGCCTGCTTGCTTTACCGAAAAATTTACCCCCTTCTGAAATGACGTCATGCAGTGTGTCTTTTGAAACGGTCTGTTTTGGAAGTGTTCTCATCCCTCGTGTAATCGGCTTAGGCAGTGTGTCACCACTTGTGGAACCCGTCGTCTCTCGAAGAAGTACCAGAAGAAAGGCCTCCGTGATGTGAATTGGCATATGCACTCAACGTTGTTACGTCAGTCATAGTAGTTGGTCAGAAAACTTAGATTGGAACAGCCAAACGGGAGACTGTAAGAAATCGACCACTCAACGATTATTCAGTTGTCGGAAGAAGCTTACATTTACTCAAGCAAAACCTAGACAAATATTTGCTTATACCCCCTGGCAATAAGCAGAACGCGTTGTAGGCACCGAAGAATAGATTTGAATGATTCCATTCTCTGTTCTGCTTCTGAGCTTAGCGAACCATACGGTACCATATGGCGCGTCCTGTCATATGTAAGTATTTCGTGGTAAATTTTGTAGGCTGAATTGATATGACTGTGAACTACAAGTCTAATTTTTATCATAACCAGTGGTAAGAATTACAGCGAATAAGAAGTGGCTATTTTGGTTAACAAACCTGATATACACAGTTTGGAATCTAGGTGAGGACAATTTCATACTACTAAATAGTAGTCAATCTTACAGTTGGCCCATTTTTTAAAGGAGAAAATGACCGACTGAAAATAATTGTGATACCGGAAAAGGTCTGCTCAATCCGGTTTTGCAGTTAGGAACCGGATGTTTGTTGTCACGTTGAAGGGTTGAGAATTTACACATGATCTCATCACTGAAAATATAGATGTAACACGGTTCACAATGCTACGAGAGGTTAGTGTTGATCAAACTACCAAATCGTTCCTCAACAGAAATAGTTTGGACAGAGAAAAGACAGTCGCTCAGGTTGATACTGCCAGTAAACAGACAACAAAGCATGTTTCTTTAATTTTGCGTGAAACCTATGATCTGGGATTATAGAAATGTTATTAACAGGTAGGTGTGCACATTACGTTCATAACTGTAGCCTGACAGTCATTCACTGTAAATCGTTTCCTGAGCGACCGAAAAATGTGAAGTGAAATTTCAACAAAGAACTCTCCTGCTATTTAAGAAGCTCTGTTTTAAACTAGTGAAATCAAGGTTATGTCGTGTTATTCTGTTTTTCCCTCAGAATCCTGTCTAATGCATGCCGCACATTCGTCACCGAAACGGACTAAAAGCGAGTCGGTTTCATAGGCTTCTTAACTCAAGAAAGCACCAGATGTAAATTATCATCGCCATCCTACTGAATTATTCTTGCTTACAACTGGTGTTTGAGAGGCCTTATTGCGGATCACCATAAGGAGATACGCCAAAACAAGTGAAATGTTTACAGAGCTACCAGCCGGATTTACCAGGTCTTGCGTTTTTTCACCAAAATGATAAAACAACAATTTTAACATATCAGTGCCTCCGGGAAACGGTGATGCACGCTTCAATCTGCTGCATCGTTTCAGAGACCAAATTGTCCGTCAAAGATCGGGGGCGTGGTATGCACAGTTAGTTGGACGATGGGTTACCGATGCAACCAGCTTGTTCGGGTGGCACTACTGCTCAAGGTCATGGTCGATGGAGGTTGGCTTCATTCACTATGCATTCCAAACCACGACTGCTGGGCTTCGTGGGCCAACGGTTAAGCTGTCAGTTGGACCGGTCGATGCCAGCAAACCAGCAGGTGTGTAACACGTCATTGCGGTGAGTCTTGAAGTAAGCTCGGTTAAACTGGATGGCGACCGGTTGTGGAGTGGAATATATGAAAAAGTAAATGATACTAGTAACGAAAAGGCAAGTTGGGTTGATGTTCTGTCCGCAATTGAGCAGGAGTCTTACGCCAATCCCGTGTGCAAGCGAACCGTAGAGTTATCAAGTAGAAACCTCATTAGTAGGGCTAAAAATTAGGCCGTCCACAACGGGTCCGGTTAAATGTTAGAGGTGGCTTTATATAACTCTGTTCTATGAACCGGCTTCCTCGAAGCTGGTTGCATCAGCAGTCCTCTCTCTGAACCAGTTGTGCATACTACGCTGCTGATCCTTAATAGGCAATTTGTTTATCGATCGGGTGCCCGTGGTGCCTAATTTTATTCACTAGGCGTAGCATCGGATGTACCTCAGAAATCCACTCGAGGGCATGCACGATACCAGTTATCTCTTTCCATTCAATACTGTCACTCACTAGTAATTCCTCTTAAACTGTTCCATCGTTATCAATAAGTTGGCGGTGAAACTTCAAACCCGCTTACAGATAACCCGTATGAGATTTACACTGAATCGACTCATAACTTTGTGATGATTGAATGTTCCGTTCTGTAACACAACTGTACTATAAAGACCAGTTAGAATGGCGAAGTGTTTATATATTGACATTTTGTTTGACCTATATGTTAGGTGAGATTTACGAACCAATCTGTCACCAATTGGTATTCTGTCTTAACCACTAGGCAAAAGCCCATATATATCAGTGTGATCAGCTCTGCTGGCTGACCTCATGAGTACACATCCTGAGTGATCAATAGTGACCCACACTTGATCTCTGTCGGGAGGACATTAAATCTATTTGGAAAGTTTAGTTGAACACCTGTCCTTTTAAGGCCAATCAGAACTTCATTGATTAACTTGTGATATACATAGGTTAATGGTTCTGTTTTCATTAACGGACTCACGGGTTTTGGCTGCGGGCGTGGTAGTGGACGGTCAGAATGTCCCACTATACATTTTTTTCTATCTAACTGTCATTCTGTGAATTGTTGATGAGTTATCTTGTTTCAGACATGTACTTTCGTTCATTAAACATGCCCAGACACGGCAATGGTGAGTTCCAACGTGGTCATTGTCCTGGATCACTTCGTGAATTCCAGATGGCATGTTGGATTGTATGAATAACTGAGTGAAAATGCGAATATTCTGAGCTCTACCAGCTGAGCTACGCTCACAGCAAACAAACATGGTTAGTCCTTCTAATCACAGTGTATCAACAACCTGGTTGCCCTGAGTACTACACATTGTTGTAGGGAGATATGTAGCATCGCAGGGCTGTGAATAATTCATAATTTCACTTAACTTGTAGTGACTTAAGGCTCACTGAATGATATTCATCGAAGTATCAACCAGCTTTTCTTGTCAATGTGGTAGCAGAACGTTCAGGGAAAATTTGTGATCAAGCACAACTACAAGCAACCGCTTCATTGTACCAACATAATTTCTTTGGTCAATCCCCACCGTGTTTGTATGAACACTGTGAAGACGGAGTACATAAATGCCTCGTGTATGATTAATATAAACGAATGTGGACAATTTGGCATGAGTTCTTTGAACCGAAGTCGTCTACTATTTACAGTTCATCCGCTCATGTTCAAGGATGCCAAGAGTTTATGATTGACTTCATATGTAGCAAGTTAGCTGTATGGATGCCTTTTCAGTCTACTCATTTCTCAACCATAAACACTTTCTTATTCTATCTACGCTTTCTGTAATTCTGTTCTACTGAACCTGACAATAACAACTTGAAACTGTCTTTCCCATTTCCACTCACCCAAACATTGCATATTTCGATTTAATCACCGATCACCGAACATTCCTTTTTATACTGAAATGATCGAAGCGGTCAGCATTATGTCCTAAACCTTACCAGCTGTGTCTACGAATTCTTCTTCTCACATTCTTCGTGTTCTCCTTTTTTTCTTCTCATATCGCCATGCATTTGTATACTCACCACAAGATTAATCGCTTTTGATGTGGTTACATGTTGCTTTTCTACTCCTCAAATAAACTTGCGCCAGGTAATTCGCTAAAGTTTCCAACCAACTTCATTCACTCGTAACTCCTTCACACTCGTTTTTGTCATCAGGTTTACATTACAGTATCGCGATATCATATACCTTACTGTAACTAGTAAAACTTATAAGATTTCTTCAGACTGGTTCTTATTTTCACTCTCTCAAAACACAGACACGTTACCACTTCCGTTTTTTTATGGGCTTTCAGTTTTGACAGCAAAATGCATTCCCGCATCTGTGCGCAATGAACTGCGAAGACGCACAGAATGACACACACATGACTTACGAAAGGCACAAATATAAATCAC
>LUCH01002254.1:64525-88605 GCA_013368495.1 Paragonimus heterotremus | reverse complement strand
ACGCGTTGCTCAACGTCTTCGTGGAAGATCGTTAGAACATGTGCTCAAGAGATACATTGTGTAAAATCTGTTTCTGACTTCTCTGTTCTCTGTATGTGCTTTTCCTCTCTCTGGATTAACAAAGGCTCGTGTAATACCTATTGGCCTTCTGAGGGAGGCCTGTGTGGCAACCATATAAAATAATATTTTTGATACTCTTGCAGTGATCTGGAGATAACTTCGGACTGGCCGTTGTACGATGTGTAAAATTCTTCCCAAAATCCCGATCCGCGTTGTGCATAGGATTGTATGGATCTTTTGCCGCCGTCTGCTTACTGTATGCAATCGTCTTTGTTTGTTCGCAGTTTTGCCGGCCTATGTTCGCCAATGGCGCCTTGTACACACTTCCAGCATCCAACATCCAACCGCTCCAGCTGCTTCTGGGCATCGGTGTCGTTTAGCGCAGATTGAGACCTATTATGATTGTGGTATAATGTACGCACGGTCTCCCTTAATTATTCGTATTCTTATTTCGTGTTTGGTCGTCGTCGGGTATACCAGGGGAAGGGGTTACTTAGTACACGTACGCACCAAAATCTCATTCGTTTGTACATTTATGATGATTTTGGTTTCTTTACCTGCTCTTATTTCGATCAAACCATCCTTTTCCAATATCACTTTCCGGGATAGAATCACCAATCGTTCCGTGCCTCACTAGCTTGAAGTGTTTTTCTGTGCACTATATTTCCCAGTGTCGATACCAATACAAGAGAGTCAACGCGCTGAGTGTTTGTTTTTCGTTGTCTACGGGTTTTCGATAGTTGGTACCGACTGGTGCATACACCTCTTAGAATAGTCTAATTTTTGTCAGTATTTTGTTGTACAATCTAACACTTCCTGATGAGGTATGTTTGTTTAGCCCAGTTGGACACCCTATTTTCCCCCAGCGTAAAATTTTACTCTTACGTTTTTCTCGCTACACGCAAGATGCTGGTTGACTCTACATTTTCTTGTTCCTCGGTTGCGGCAGTATATAGGGTATTGCGCTGTTTGTTGTATTATGAATTATTGACACTGAGCAACTCACCATACCTGGAGTAAAACTTTGTGAAAGAGTTCCCATACTGGTCATCATTCTGTTGGACCAGTTCCAACGGATCGATGCACTCAGTGTAAACACTCTCACTGCGTGTTCTTTTCTGACCCGAGATTGCACATGACCATATAAGTAATCGTGGACTGGCACCTTCGTCTCAATTAATTTGGCCTCCTAATTCTCACATGTTGATCTGCCCTCTTTGATAGTGGCATTTCCTAGTTTTTGTGCGGTGCCGTTTCTGCTGCACGTAGAGTACTTTTCATGTGAAAATCACAACCAACTTATTGTACACTGTGCGTGCGCTTGAATTTATTTACAGGTGGGTGCCCCATCTCCAATTACGGAAAGCAAACTCCTCCAACGCCTTAACTTTTACCACCTTCATGAACAACACGGCCCACAACTTTTACTTCGTTTTTCTATCTAAGCGTGTCTCAGCGATGCTTACGGCATCCACACCATCAGTGGCTACCGTCACTTATCCCAGCTTGTTGCTGAGAATATGCACATTCGATAATCGTAACTTGAGCCGATTATCCTCCCAGTTTCAGTTGATTACTTTAGTGCTGCAGGCGGAGCAACTGAGAGGTTGCCGCGTTTCTGGACGCGTAAGTTTGATCTCTCAGATTCACATGTCAGGGCGTTTGTTTCACTTACAATTGCTTTTGTGCTCACCTCTACTAGATGTGCTGGCGACAAGCTTATCAACACTTGCTTGAGACGGAGTGGCCCTATCTCCCCGTTGTTGACCTAACCCTACCCGGTACGCAGCTCAGATCTTTTTCACTGGGCGCATGATTTGACCTAGTACCTTCCTTTTGCAAGAGCACTATCATTATGATAGTGCTTCGTTTTTATTGCGATTTTTTCAATGCTTTTCGACGATGTGACGGAACTACTACCTCCACTTTTCGGTGCTATTCTACGCATAACAATCTGCTGATCCTTTAGTTTTGGACAGCCAGTTAATGTCCTAATTGATGTGAACTTCAGCACTGCATCTTGATTGTGAGCCCCTATATGCCGATGTCTGGAATTTTTAACCACTAGCGTCCATAATCATTCACCTGTCCCTGTGGTGCGGACCACCTCTCCTAGTGGTCTCAACATTATTGAATTCCGTATCTCGATCAAATTGCTTGTCTTGTTTCTCACTTCTTTCTTCGTTTTGACTGAATGAGATCGTCTTATCCCAGATTCCTTAGTTGTTGTCACAAAAACGCCGTACCCGATGCCCCGGTTTTAACGGCAGCTATGTTGTGTTCAGAACCCAGGCCTAGGTCCACTGGCGCGGAACGTCGTATCGCGGTTTCAGCAGGAGATAAAATATTCATAAACTCTTAACCTGTGGTGTTTGATTCTCAACCTGCGTTTTTGTCCTTAAAATCTAGGATATCCGGCATGATATCTACAAGCAAAAGGATAGTTCTGTAACTTCTATGGTGGGCCACATTAATCTATCTCTACTCATTTATTTTTTAAACTCAATTGGAAGTGACCTGGTTTCCTTTTACTCTTCTGCGTCCTGACATCCTCACTGCCCTCAGCCGATGGACTCTCCTCCATTTAAGCCCCTAGGCTGGCACGGCACTCCCAAAGACCGTTGAGGCAAAGCTTTGGTGGACCTTCTTACATACATGTAACATAATGCGCGATTGCTCAGGGAAGCCGTGTATCAACGCACTTCCTTCCTGGGTGAGGCCCAAATCTTGCCTTTACCAAGTCTGAGTGACATCTGAGACGTCCATTTCCTGTCATTTTGTCATGTTTGAGTTTACTTTGGTCCAACATCTCTCTAGTTACGTTTACGTTAGTTGGACTATTTTTGTTCTGCCCAAGTGACCACACAGAAGCATATTTCTTTGCCATAAGACGACAGTCAAGGCAATCCCAGATTAAACCAACAGTCTGAGCTTACTGCATGTCTGGTGAGTATACATGCAATATACATCAAAATAAATCCCATCTGCATATTCCGCATGACATTTTCCACAGGAGACTTGCGCAGCAGGAGTTTGCATTGATTCACAAATAGGACAACCCTTGAAGAAGGAAGAAGTGTAATTAGATGGGGAAGGGTTGATAAAATTGAGATTCGGATACCCCCTACAGATAAACAATCAACATAACCCTTAACTACGATGTAAGCTGCCAATCTGGAAGTTTCACTGATCTGCCTACTGTACGATGTGTAAAACAGTTCTAAGACTCACAGTTGCATACTACACCCAGGCTATTAAGAAAGGTAGCGTGTTGTATGCTGTCCGATTGTATGTCCGCATGCCATGTGGTCAAAAGGGGTGGACCCTAACCGCACACATTTCGGGTTTTCTCGCTCATCGACGACAAGATGAAAGGTTACAGTATGCTACTTGCGAATAGTCAATTGGTTGCGCGGATTGAGACAATGTTGTAATTGTGGGAAAGCGCAAGAGGCACTTGGATACATTCCGACAAGGAACGACGTTTTTCGTGTGCGAACTTGTAATAAGCAACTGCAGCGTCCTGGCATTGTCAGCCTGTTGATGAAGCGTATATCACCTGGGCAGGTTTTGTGAATATGCAGCGCAGCTCGCGAAAGGCAACCCCACACTGCCCGCGGACCACCATCCTTTACAGTCCTCATGTAATAATAATACTTTTAATGGTTCAAACATGATCGTGGGAAAAACGCTGTACCGTGCTCGATCGATGCACTTATTTTCGAGCGACGATTGTAAATAATAATATTGACAACGTCAAAATCCAGCAGCAAAAGAACTCCGGCTAAACAGAAGGAAGTTGCATCTATGCTGGACTCACGCACCAATATAAAAACAGTGACTGACTTCCAAAGCAGAATCATGTGAAAATCCGTCTAAACCATGTACCCCTAGGTGTTTATCTCTGTATGTTCTGCCCCGTCCGCTTCCGATCGTCAACTGGGCCTTGACCGAGATGTTTTTGTTTCATCGCGTCAGTTTGATGGTTGTGCAAATGGCCAGTTGACGGCTATTATACTTTGCTTGAGTAGTGCTTGCATCACCTTTTTGGATCCCGATTCGTCCCCACTGTTTCTGAACCTGTTGACTTCTCGAAAGATCTTTGTTGGGTATGAGTGCCATATTATACGTTTATGATTCATCTTTAGTTTGTTGGGCACCATATTGCAATTCGTCTCCCGGAAACCATCCACTGATCCAAACTGTTGAGGTTATCTCATTATTGCCTTTGAAAATGTATTCAATAGTACCGTGGAATTATGATCCAGTCTTTTTTTGATTGATTGGTATAGGTGGCTCGTCGATGCGCGTCGCTCAACGTTTCCGTGACAGCTCATACAACCAGTTCAAAGGTTTTCCGGGATTTTACCAGAAAACTTTATCACATCAATTAACTGTTTCCAAGGTTGTGTTTGAAGCGACATCAGGGTCATGTCAGCAATTCTCAAAAATAACAATTCAGAGTTTTGACTTCACCTTCAACCTGGACATATCTTACGGTTTAGAGCTACTGCTGCTACGCATGCGGGTGAATGCGCCTCTTCTGATGACAGGCTTCATAAGTGCTATCATAAACGAATCAGTCGACATCCAAATGGTGCACGTGAACACACACTCATAACTCTCACGTTTGCTTCTACCCACCTTTATTTTGACCTGGCTGGAATAGTCCACTCCGAAATACATGAGTGGATAGCCATCAGCGTTCGCCGTAGCACTTGGTAATGAAACCACCTCTTGTTCGTGTGTTCGAACGGACAGCAACTTGCACGAATAACGTCTAATGTTCAAAGGTTGGACTTATACGTCAACATCTAGAATTTTGTTTGCATACATGCAAGCGCGTGTGTCTCGCCTGAGTCTGCCAGCTTTATCATATTGCTTGGCTTTAGTATCTCTTACACCACGCTATGTAAGGGTTTAATAAGAGTATATGTTGTTTTTTAGTCTCATCGTTTACTCTTCTGCTGATAGCACTGGTCGTAATAGAGACTGTAGTGGACAAGTGGACATGCGCTAGACCCTCGTCCACTAATAATTCAATACACCTTTCCTGAGGATCAATCGTAACGTAGTCTCACCAGGCATCGAACTAGAGAACACAGTTGGGTTTGGAGACAAAAAGTATATTTCCAGCATGTATTTGGAAATATGATAAGTAGTTAGCTCTAACCTAGTCAGGGACCAACGGTAGCAACTAAGGGAAAAAGAAGAGAAGCGCGATACGGGCCACAGCCCACTCGGCGACGCTCAAAAGCGCGCCAAGCGAAAAGTGCGTGGAACCTTCGAGTGCGTTAAACAACGCTCGAAGCGGTTCGGGTTAAACGACCTTGAAGAATGAAATAATGGATGAATCGTTAAGAAAAGGGCAAGCATTCGTTGCGTGCAATTAGTAACACGACTGAAAAAAGTGGCACTGAGTTCGTACCAGACCTCCAATTGCAGGCGTACACGGAATCATGCGTACAGAACAGATAAGCGGGAAAACACGGTTGCAGTCAGGATCCTTAGAGAAGCCACACGATCGCCGGTCACTACAGGACAAGTAACCCACGCGCTATTCTTTAGCCGAATTAATCTTGAGGCATTTCGGTTCACCTGGAATCCCTTGGCATTAAACATTTGTGCGCAATTTGGCACTTGCTAGCCTCAGATCCAACGGACAAAGCCGCTTGCTCTGAGTAAATTCCTGTGGATGGCAGCCTTTAAGGCACCCAAAAGCTGATGAAACATGACAGCCAAGCGACGGTTGCATTTAGGCAGCAGGGTGGTAGAAAATTTAGCGCGTAGCTTGTTGCTTAGGCAGCCTTTCCGGTTAGGACATAATTTTTGTTTAAGTTTTAATCATACGACGCGACAGAATATGGGGCACTGGTCAGCTTTCTTCTGGAAGTAGTGGGGATTCCGGAGCCTAAAGCCGTCGTCTCGTCTTTCATGGGGACAACCACAAAACCCACTTTGATTTTGCATCAATTGGGCCTAGGTGAGAAGATGCGTGCGTTTCTTACACTACCGAGGTGCGCTTGGGTACGAGTGTAACTTCGCTGATAACGACGATTGAGAACTTGATGATTTATTGTCAGTCTTGCAGCACCCGTTCACCTTTGACGTTCTTGGGGAAATTTGGCAAACTTTGCTCATGTATTAAAGCCTGCCCACTCGTTAGATCGGTAAAAATTGCATTCAGAGAATGGCAGACCATCTACTAAATATAAGCCTTCGTTAAGCACTAAAGCGGTATCCAACATTGTCTGAGGTGTTAGCTTATCATGCATAATATAATCAAGGGATAAGAAGAAACATCGGCAGTGAACCCATTAAGAAATTATCATCTCAGAACGAATGGCCAACAGCAAACGCCACCGGATGGTGGACAAGTTTGTGCGCGAACGAGCGGGTAAACCGTGGATCCGAAGTCAGAAGAGAAAAATATCCGCAAGCAGAAATTCAGCGCGAACCCAGAAAAATGACACATGCACGGCTGTGCAAGGTTGGAAATTAGGGAGGCCAACTAAAATTTTGTCTCTGGCGACGGCTACTGTTAGCGTGCATTTCACGTGACGGAATTCAGTCGTCCAGCAATCTATCCAAAAACCATTACTGGTGCATAGGGGGGAATCAACCACGAAGTAAACCATAACCAGGCGGCTTGATCAATGATATCTAAAAGACACACAATAAGCTCCAAAGCTCTAAACACCTGTAGCAGATTTAACAGTACCATTATGGAATTAATCCACACAATAACAATCTGTGTGAATTATCAGCCTAACAAACAGAGGCCTCGTTATTTCGGTCGCAGGTTGCAATCTTGAAGTGGAGGCTTTTAAACGGGGTCGCCCCTCCGTTTTTACCACATAGCCGCACTAAGCCCAATCTTCGGCTGGTGTATGACTTATGTTACCAACAGCTCCGTGCTTCATATCAAGTGGATGGCATTACAAGTGAGAACACGCTTTGTGATTGGTAATTTTAGAACAACACACCGAGGCACCGTAACAAACCTTACTGAGGGAATACTGATAGGAATTTTCACGGGCTATTCAGTCGGGCCTATTTACCAAACCGTCTCAGTCACATTTTGGGACACAGATCCGTAGAATAACTTATGATTTGGAAGTTCCGGCAGCTGCTCCCAATCGACCATAAAAAGTGATGAATTATCTTGTCTTCTCTTTCTACCGATTGGAACAAGCAGAAGGCTGCACCTTCAACTGAACACAACCTTTCATGATTTGTCAAATAATATTCAAATCCTTCCGGCATACCACACCTGATAAATTTGAGCTGGCGGGCGGCACAGTCGGTCCGTTAGAAATAAAAGTTCAGATCTGAGACCCAAAAATCAACTTCATGTGAAAATACTGTTTAACAGCAACATACAAAGGTCATCCACCACATACATCTTTTGGTATTGGTATGTTCGACGTGCTTGGCACTTAGGTTGCAAACGTTTCATCACCAAGCAAAGTGACATCATCGGCGCGTAATCGTTTCAGCGTGAAGTATTTTGAACGTGGAGATTGGTGAAGTTCGATGGCAGAGCGAGCTGACTTTCTGACCTGAAGTTTGATTGGTTGCTCTCTGTCGTTTTTGACCTTCAACCCGATCTACCATTGGCTGATTCCTGTTGCATTTGAACTTTGACCCGCAGTCTGTTTGGCTATTTCTTGCAGCTTTCCAGTATTTGATCTGTAGTTTGACTGAGTGTTCCCTGTTGCTGTCTAATTCTGACCTCGAATCTGATTGGCCGGTCCCTGTGAATTGATCGAGTGAGTCCTTTCTTCGTTTTGAAGATTCCGTCAGATCGGTTATTTATTGTTCCGTTTCAACTTCGGTCTGATCTGTTTAAGTTGCTCTGTTCGGGTTCACCGCCATTTGGACTTGTTGATGTCTGCATCTATTCAAATCCTTGGTTCGCACTGGTTCATACACTTTGTCCTGCTCAACGTGTTTGTTTACTGATCGGCTGATGAATACCAGGTTTCGAGAAATTCTCTCGCATGTCTGGTGTTTGCCTGCATAAGGACTTCTGCGGTATTCAAGTCGAAGATGTGTCCAGTTCAATCCACGTGGACGGAGATCAAAGAAAACTGATCATGCCTCGTGATGGCTAATTCGTGTTCATGTAGTCGTGTTGATAACTTCCGTCCGGTTTGGCCGACATACTGTTCTGCACAGTCATTGCGTTAGATTTTGTAGATGAAGTTTCTTCTGTCGGCGAGTTTGAGTTGTTCCTTTGGCTTTGATAGTAATCTTCGTAACGTTGCCATAGCCTTGTGCACTAGCGTGATACCATTTGGTCTCAAGAGTCTTGCGGTCATTTCTGATAATGTTTTGATGCATGGTAGTGCAGTTCGTTTTGTTGGTGGTTCTGTGGGGTTCGAATTTCTTTCTTTTTGCAGTAAACTCCGTCTGATGAAACTTTGTGAGTATCCGTTGCGAAGAAATACTCGATACACGTAGTTTTCCTCCTTTCTTCGAAGATCTGCGGTGTTGCAGTGTGTTTCAGCTCGTTTGAACAGAGTTCGAATGCAGCTCATTTTATGGCAGATCGGGTGGTTGCTGTGAAAAATAAGGAGTTGGTTCGTGTGTGTTTCTTTCCGGTAAACTGAGGTCTCCAGTGTTCCGTCAGGTTTGCGGCTGATTAGGACATCTAGGAACGGTAGCTGGTTGCCGGCTTCAATTTCCATTGTAAACTTGATATCGTTGGAAGCATTGTTGAGCATTCTGTGTGTGTCTTCAATCACTGGTCGTCGGAGGATTGCAGATGTATCGTCAACATATCGTGTCCAGAGTTTTGGTTTGATCGCTGGTAGCGCGATGTTCACTAACCTCTGCATGACCGCTTCTGCGATGAATCCGGATATGGAAGAGCCCATTGGGGTTCCTTCAAGTTGGTCGTAGACTTGGCCATTGAATTTGAAATATGTTGATAGACATGGTTCCATGAGACTGCATATGCTTTCAGGTTTCAGTGGTTCACTCGGTCTGAGATTTTTTCCCGGTAGCTTTCGTAATGTTTCTTTGGCTAATGGGAGATCAGTGGACGTGATGAGTGCTGTAACATCAAACGAGATCAATGTTTCGTCTTCTTCTATCCTGATATTTCTCAGTTTGTTCAAGAATTGCAGGGCATTGCTGATGGAATGTTCTGATCTGTCGGTGGGATGTCGTTGTCGTTTGAATAGGTCTTTGGCCAAATTGTATGTTGGTGTTCCCGGTAAGGATACAATTGGTCGCAGTTGGATACCATCCTTGTGTATTTTTGGAAGTCCGTAGAATTGAGCCGTGGTTGCATCATTCGATTGCATTTTCCAGCGCTCCTGTTTGCCTATCTCATGCGCAGCTTCTAGTTTCATTAGTGCGGTGTTGATAGTTTTAGCCAGTTTTGCGGAAAGATCAGCAGGATTTGAATAGATGCAGACATCAACAAGTCCAAATGGCGGTAAACTCAAACGGAGCAACTTGAACAGATCAGACCAAAGTCGAAACGGGACAATGACTGACCAATCGGATGGAATCTCCAAAACAAAGAAAGGACTCACTCGATCACTTCACGGGGACCGGCCAATCAGATTCGAGGTCAGAATTAGACAGCAACAGGGAACACTCAGTCAAACTACAGATCAAATACTGGAAAGCTGCAAGAAATAGCCAAACAGACTGCGGGTCAAAGTTCAAATGCAACAGGAATCAGCCAATGGTAGATCGGGTTGAAGGTCAAAAACGACAGAGAGCAACCAATCAAACTTCAGGTCAGAAAGTCAGCTCGCTCTGCCATCGAACTTCACCAATCTCCACGTTCAAAAAACTTCACGCTGAAACGATTACGCGTCGATGATGTCACTTTGCTTGGTGATGAAACGTTTGCAACCTAAGTGCCAAGCACGTCGAACATACCAATACCAAAACCATCAACCCGAGCTACGAACATCACTTTCATTGTTCACAACTATCCGAAGCCACATTCACCTCTTCAGAAATAGTCCGACTGATGCCCGGCAGCCTTCCAAGTAAAGGTCATCAATTGCAACCGAGGAAGTTGACGGCGAGAACCTTCGGCCCTGATCACGGGCGACCCGCTATAGTGCATGGTTTGTTCTGAACTAAGATATGGCCCCAAATAGACGAAACTTTGGTACACATATCCCAAGCAATCCTGTGGCTGTTTGGAATGCACATTGGTATTCGCGGTCGTACTTGGATCAGACCCAGGTATAGTTCCTTAGCCGCAAAAGAAACACAAATGCAAGTCAAAAAGAGTATTGTAGCCAGAAGTGTGTACAACATAGTTGGGCATACATTCTAACATTGACACACATTTCAATGAGTTGGAATTGGTGCACATGCCGTTATCCTGCCAAAAGTCTGGATTGTGGTGATGACCTCACTTGTTCTCCAAGTGCTCGACTTCCCATATATAATCAGTAACTGTAGTTGGATCGAAAACAAACTTTGAAAGAGAACCATTAATATCACGTTGCGCATACTTAGTGCCGCATGACCTGTGTACAGGTTGTTAATGTGGCGTGGAGAACTGTCGACAAAAGTGAGTATTTTCGGCACCCGTATTAAGATTAGTGAGTGCCTCCCACTAAAGGTCGAAGCTCGCTGCCACATTAAAAGACGACTTCACTGAATTCCATATAAGGCATACCGGTTCTCAAGACGGATTAGTACGAAATCTTTAACTTAACTCCCATCCGCTGTGCGCCTCGCACTCTAGTACAGTATCAAAAGACAGTGGATACCTTTGAAGTGGTCAGCATAAGTACATGTATTAATAGATGCATAATTTTTCAGGTTTCATCTAAATTCCTTAGCAGCCTTTTTAAACGGATACCCTCTTGATACAGTCAGGAGATGACTGCGACTTGGTTTACCAAATCAGTTCTCTGCCTTCTTCAGTGCAAACTGACCGCTGTTTAACGAGAAACTGTTAACATTTTCCGAAATTCAGTGACACCAAATAAGCACAATGAGGTTGTGGAATAAGCTCTTGTAAAGACCATAAGCGAGTAATCAAGGTTAAGTCATATTAGGTGACATGAACTGGACTGTGCTGATTGGCACGCATGGTTCTCCCAACCTCCCACGAAGTCAACCATGAAATTCTCGTGGACGAATCAGAATAACTTTAACGGGTACAGCTGATAAGACTACGTGCCGTTTGTGCAAAACCCCGTCCATCTCTGGCAAGCAACACGTCATACTTTTCAAGAATGTCCGCTCTTCCTCACTTTCACTTACAGCTTGGTTGTTTGTTTGCAAGGTGTAGGCGCCTTGATGTATGTTCGAATACAGACGTAGCTATTTTAGCGACTAGGTTCCCTACTCCCTCCCCTTTTTCTTCCCTCTTCCAAACAGGGTTTGTTTCTTCTTCTTCGAGGTTGTGTGGCAGTTAATCATCTGTGTGAACCACTGATATGTTTCTGTCTATGATGATGATGATGATGAGTTTTCCTTCACGATGACAGGGATAAAAATTGAGGTAGTCCAAGCGGGGTACTGATGGCAAATTAACCCTTTTGGAAACATCTTCAGGATTAATTGACGACTATTTGGAAAACGTGCGAACTCACGGGAAGCCGTGCATCGTACAAGCATCCTTTTTTACGTATGCCGAAATCAACAGGGTGAAACTATTCTGCGGCATCAGATTTCACATTCGCCAGACTATATGGTAATGTTTGAACAGAAGATAACGGGACTCGGCAATATGCCCGATGCACCAGAATTAGACAGGGATAGTCAGCGAGCCCTGTGTATTTCGACAAACTACGCAGGATGTGATAAGAATGAGCTGAAGGGGCAATACCCTATAGTAAAAGCGTCTGCCGTAGATTTGGCAGGCGGCAAGTGACCGGCTTCCGTTCACGGGCAGAAAATCAGGACCATTTTAACACCAGACAGGCAAAACCCTTGAGTTCACGCAGGGGTATGTCGTGTGGTTCGGTTTGTTGGCAACCACCCCTTTACTAGACAGACTAACGTCCGCTTGTTCACTTAATGCGTCAGTTTCGAATGCCCCTTTCACTGACCTTTTCCTGTTCTACGCACTGAACATGCTACTAACATTTTTGGAGCAGATCTATAAACTACTTTCAGGACGATACAATATGTGGTTGTCGTACCTACTGAATGGTGGACAGGCGTTAGGCAGAATCCGAGGCAGCTTCACGGAATTGTTTGTGAAACCCGTGGCTGAGGATTAAGCAGCCTCAGGTGTCTATATTTTTCTCGCCCCAGCAAAGCCACAAGATGGGTTACCATGTAGAGGCATTCAATCACCTGAGTAGGTCGTCTAACACAGGGAAGTCTCTGTTTGCATGAGGTAAGAGCACAGTGCTCATGGGACAGAAGTTGAAACCCGTTAACACTCGGATCACGGCGAACGCACGACCTTATTATTTCCCTGTGTGTTGGTAGGTGCATACAGTTAGCAGCTGCTGAAAGCGGTATCAACAAATACAGTAAGTGATTCCAAGTGCAGACTGGAAGAATGTTGGCTGGCGGCGTTTTCGGGCTAACGAGAATGGCTGGACCAGTCAGATAATTGAATATCTCGGTATAACACTTACTGTTTCCTGCCATTTCCCACCGTATTTTGTCGTCATTTTGTGCATTGATTTCTCGCATGAATAACCTTTCCCAGAATTGACCAGTCTTTCCGCTTCTGAGTGTTTGCCTTCTTCCAGTCTATGTTCTGTTGGACCGTTGTATTTTGTGAGGCCTGACAACTTGTTTCTATGAGTGAATCCATATGAATGTTACGACTGATCAGGGTTGTCAGTGATCATTGTTACCGGTCGACGAGATTGCCCTATTGGTTAGTAGTATTTCTAGTCCCACGTTACTCTGCGCTGGTTCTTCTCTACGAAACGGGAGTAAATGTTAGTCTTCTTTTACTGTTGCATTACGATGGAATTTTTGGAGCTCACAGGTACAAGAAACTGGACACCACTTGCACTCGCTGGAGTCCTGTGAACGAAACTGAAGTGAATTCGAATGAAGTGGCACATTGCGTTTACGATTACGGGTTTTAACTGAGCAATAGATCAACTTTTCAACATTAACTATACTTCCGGATGTTATTTTCAGCGTAAATGTCAATATATTGCGTGAATGCAAAAGCCGTTAATGAGCTATGCATGAATGTGCTGAATGATCTAAATCTAATACTCAACTCGTTTATATTTGAGTTCTTCCTAATCTCACCGATTGTACCGTATGGTTGGCGGCATCTGAAACAGATAGACCTGATACACTGACCAAATCCAAAGAACGCCTGCGCTCTAAATCATCAACCCAAATAACTTGCGCTGCACCACTTGCGGTTCCACTCACACACCATGCATCCGGTTTAAACCAGGAGGAATAAGACCATTAAGCGTGTGAATGAGGCCTTTGTGTCCAGCCGACCAATGCTGCTTAGCCAGTTGAATGGCCAACAGGAAAAGGAAATCCTTATCTCGCAGAAAGTAAACAGAGAGAGAGAGACAGACTGCAATGACAAGATCTAAACTGAGAAGAAAGATACGTCGAATGTAATACAAGCAGCATTTCAGTATATGAGTGCATGTTAGTGTATTCCAGAGAGAATAAGAGTGAAATATAAAATTCAGGTTGAACTACGAAAAGATCAGGCAAGTTATTCATCATTCAATACACCAACAAAGCTGAGGAGCAGATTGGGCAGAAGACCGTCGATACCCAAGTTTCTGAAACGAGGAGCGGATTAGTTGCCAAACGACCATATTCTCTCTCGATGCAATCATTAACAACAATGGAATGGATATACTGATATGATGTAACTGAGTATAACGTACTCGCAGTCTCTTCGCCGACAGTGCACTATGAGTACGCTGGTGACCTACTAAACCCAAAAGGCCAGCGCACTCACGGCCGCACACATCGCAACGCCATATAGTCATGTTACAACGACCTATGGCACCGATGGTTTCCTTGCATATCGTGCGCCTTCTTTCCCGGCCGCGCAATAACTGCTCGTTGAACTCGCGGACGCCCGTCCGAATTCGATTCCTCTTAGTAGTCCGGTTCAACGCAAGGTCTTCCCAACATCCAAAATCAATTTTACAACGTGAAAAACCTACATACACAACACCCAGATATCTCAGCTTCTGACTGCCGGGATTTCGCTAACGTGCACTCAGTTGTCCACAGAGCACCTGCATCGGAATACAGTTATCGTCAATCCGACGAACATCACTCAACCAACGAATCTGATTCAACATAAACATGGTTTCCATCCTGTTCATTTTCGCTCGCCGCAGTAACTCTGTGTTCGGGAACATGTCCAACAACCGAATACCCAAGATGCGTCTTAGACATTGCAGATGGAAGCGGTTCAGATAGCGCACGTTCCGTTGTTACAATGTCCACGTTCCTCTGCTGTACAGCAGTACAAAGAGCGCCACTGAACGGTATACAGAAAGCTTAGTGCTCGGCTTTAGACTGTTGTTCTTCCAAACACGTCCTTCACGACGTCCAAAAGCGGCGCTAGCCTTCGCCATACGAGCTCTCAACTCGCGGTCTACGGACGGATCGATGGATAGATTGCTATCCAAGTAGCAAAAATCCGTGGGGCTGCTGACAACATCCCCATTAACATGGAGTTGTGGTGAAGGTGCACAGATGGCACCTCCGCCCGAAGATAGCTGAGAGAAAGAAAATGTCTTACTTGTGTTGATCTCCAATCCAAACTTGGATACCGCGGACGCGAAGGACGTTACCAGACCTTGCAGTTCTTCTTCACTGTGTACCATCAGTGCGTTGTCATCTGCAAATAGAAGCATGCTCGTCGTTGAGGTATTTAGCTGAGTTGGAGCGCCGAATCCTCAGATGTTCAGCAGGCACCCATCTGTCCGGTAATCCACCTCAGCGCCGTCGCTCTCAGAGTCCTGGAAAGCAACTGTTACCAGGGCAATCGGATATAAACTAAATGGGGTTGGGGCAGGCACATAACCCTGCTTCACGCCAGTGGCAATATCAAAATCCTCAGAGGTAGATCTACATGATTGCACCTTCGCCCTCATGCCCATATGCAACAATCTAATCAAATTGGCGAACTTACCTGGACATCCAAACTTACCAAGTACCGTCCACAACGCCTCGCGGCTCACGGATTCGAACGCTTGGGTGAACTCTACGAAGAGGGCATACAGGGGCTGGTTCCGTTCCCGGCACTTTATATGAGGCTATCGAGCAGCGAACACCAGGTCGATCGTACTCCGATTCGTCCGGAATCCTTATTGCTGCTCAAGAAGGTTGACCTCTGAGACATTCGTATTCAGCCGGCTCAGAATGATTCTGATGAGCACCTTGCCTGCGCGGCTCAGCAGACTGATGCCCCGATAGCTGCCGGACATTGTTGTAACCTTTGTTTTTAAACAAAGGTAATAATAATATAAATGGTATATTTCTCAACGAATCTGTGAGAAACACGTGGAGATAGATGTGATCAGTACACACATTTTAACGTGAAACATATACCGCACACAATTGTTAATTGTACAATACACCACTTATGGAAATAAAGTAACAAGGCGGACACAATAATACAGGAAAATTCAGGTTTATGAAAAAGCATTCGGCTTGCTTGCGTCTGAAACGGAAGTTCTCAAAATTTTCAATGTTCGATAAAAAATGCTGAGTAGTTACATCAATTTTCGCTTCACAAGGTTAATATTGGCCTTACGTTCAAGGTCTTGCAAGAAAAAAGATTTTTCAGGATGGAGAAAATGAATAGTAGAAGAATTTCGTCATCATTTGACGTAGACGGTTCCAAAAAAATATGTAGAAACTTTTGTGATGATGAAGGTAGATGGAAGGGCCCCAATTTTTTCGGAGAAATGGACGATCTTCTGGTCTGAACTCAGTTATTTCCTTAAAATCGACGAAATTTCAGACCTCGCGAATTGTCAAACCAGTACGAGATTTTGATTGTCCCGACGTTCTGGAATGTTGTCTCGCGTTAGAATTTATCGTGAAATCAAGAATGGAAGGCAAAGTTACATGATAAACAGGAGAACATGAAATGATCATGTGAAGTATGACGAATAATGGAATCTGATATTTTCTGAACCAACCTTTTATATGAAATTTGTGGTTTTCTGTTAGTAAATGAAATATATATCTCAAACAAACAACTGTTATCTTATAACGTGAAAAGAGGTCGATTCACAGCCTTTCCTAGTATATGACTACAGGCGAATTCCCATGTCGATTTAGCAAATACGCCCGTATGTAGAATGGAGAAGATTTTAGGCAACACGGGAAGAATGTCAGGTGGTCTGTTAGGATAAAAAGAGGAACATGTTTGTAAGTAATCGTGTGAAGCGAACAGGCTAAGTTATATATGTTTTTCCAGAGAGTTTCAACGTGCACAGCTACTGAATAGTTGTCGATAACTATACACAACTGGTAATCACTAAGTATGGAATAAGAGTATATCAGGACGGTTTTGTTACTACTAACGTGTGTATAATGTTACCATGTGTTGGCTATGGTTCTGTTGTTCAGCTGCAGGTTTTGGACAGAACTATGTACGAGATCTATCCTGCTGGAGAAATGACAAGTTTCGAAATTGATAAATACCTCGAATGGTGAAGTTGATAGCTTTGATCCGTTCGAAGTGTGTGTGGCGTTGCATCATGTGGCATAGGTTTCCCCTTAGGTGTTTTTAGATTAGATCCGATATTCAGATGTTGTTGGGTCCGTTTTGAAAGATATCGTCTTTGGCAAGCAAAGTTTGAAAATGGACATGACGTTCCTTAATGTCAAGAAAGTTTCTAAGCTGCGTTTGAATTGATGTATATTTTTACTGGCTATAATTGCATGTGGGAGTTTGTCCGAGATGTGGGTATATTTCACTAGGGAAAAAGTTGAACGCAGTTTTTACGGGATTTAGGAGCTGCCAAAGTGAACTCTTCGTTCGTGATATTGTATTTTGAGCTATGCTGAAGGCGAATCGCGGGTTTAACGATGAATTTATTGCTATAAACTAGGTTATACATTAGTGCAAGGTTCAGCTCGAGACGCCGTAGCCAAACAGGATCTAGTTCAAGCGTCTGACAGCGTTCTCTATAGTTCAGCGGAGACGGATAGCCCATTAAACCTTTCGTGAATGCACACTGGAGACTTTTCAGAGCTAGCCTATCAGACTTGAGCAGGTGACCATGTATGAACGTTGAGTACTAAAGCTGGGGTCGTACGCACAGCTTATAAAGGTGTAGTCGAGTTGCAGGAAGAAAAAATGAGTGTTTACTGTATCCAATCGTTTGTCTAGCCTCAGCTACTAGAAAAGATATGTGTTCAGCGAAATTGAGTGAGTTTGAGTAGCGTATACTCACGTCGCGGACTGAGTTGGTAGTTGAAATTCCCTGACTATCCAGCTTTATAAAGTCCTCTGGTATATGACAACCGTGTGCGACGATGGTGGGTTCATTGGCTGAGAATTTCGTCAGCTAAGTTTGACACCAAGACTCTAGTGAAATGAAATCCTCCCGTATATTTCCTACAGAAGAAATGAGGTCGCCAGGAGAAAGAGTGTAGACAAGTTGGATGTCATCAGTAAATAGGAATGGTTTGCCATGCTTGATAACTTCACATATATCGTTTATATACATCAGAAAGAGTAATTGTCCCAGGAGGCTCCCTAGAATCACTCCACTGGTGACTGGTCTGCACGTTGAGCTGTTATCTCCTATTTTCACTGTTTGTGTGCGGTCCACAAGGTATGAGGCAAACCAGCTGAGCAATGGGTCACGTATACCGAAAGATGACATTTTGATCAGAAGAGGCTTATGAGGCACACGATCAAAAGCTTTTTGCATATCCAAAATTATAATACTGTCACAGCATCCTTGAACTCTCGTGGTATCACTTCCTGCTCCCAGATGAAGTGAACCTGCTGGAGCATTGCACGTCCTATCGCCGACCCGCCATTCTTCGGGATTTTGCCTGGCACTCCATCTTCATCTTCAGCCTTCATGTTACGAAGTTGACCGATCGCTGTCAGCAATTCTGGTAAATCAGGAACGACAGCTAGTGAAGGCTTGATGGACTGTTAAGGCAGGCTGTTCAATGTCACCCAATCAAGGTAGCAGAACGGTTTAGTAGACTACCAAAGTGTTCGCGCCAGACCTCGGTAGTACAATAGGGGCTTCAAACCAAATTTGTTTCGTACTTGGCAGCCGTCATTTGTCTGCGCGTTGTTCAGAGGAGGTTCGACTGCAACAGACTAATTTCTAGTGCTTTGACCGGGTAAAGCATGAAATGCTGCTAGCGTTTTAACATAGCCTTTGTGATATTTGAGGGCACTGACAACGGTTACATGAAACGAGTCGACACTCATTCTACAATGCCCTCTGAAGGTGTGTTTAAGAATCATGTAAACTTCTTACCGCATAATAATAATAAAACGGCTGAATGGTTGCAGTCTCCACATAGTATCCTGAGTTAACTTCGAATGTCCCTCATCGGCATGGACGCGTTGAACGTGACAGTGTTGTTGTTAGATTCAGCTAATCGGTTCTTTCTTCTGCGCGCTGTATCACAAGGTAAAATGGTGTTAGATCGATTTCGGTTTTTAGGTGCGTTGTAGTGGACGTAATAATTTTTAACCTCTCTCACGGGCACCATATTAGTCATTCAACTTCCCCATTGAACATAGGTTTGTCACATTCGTGGTATACTTTCATCCCGTATTTTAACGTTTCTTAAATACCCTCTCTGCATTCTGACGCATGCATATAATGTTCTGAATGACTAGCCACATATGTGCTAGTATCATATAAAATTATCCCAAACTCCATTGATTTCATAGTTTACACAACTAGATTTTCGTGTTGCTTGTAACTAGGGCTGATGGTGAGGTTAACGGAATATTACGGGTTTGCATGAACTTCACTCATTGAATCATATTTAACGGAGGACAAAAAAGATGCCACTATATCTCCTTCTTCTATATTTACTCAGTACTTTTCACTTGTTGAATTCTCTGTGCCAAGGGTTCCGCACAAAAATTGTCACCACTTTTGTCCAGTGGAGATGATACTTACCAGTGTTCACTGGAATGAAGTTGACATAGATTATAGCGACTACAGTGAATAATATTTCTGATAGTTGCATTCCATTGTACTTTTTTGATGATTTTAGCTTTTGCCTGCTTTCATTTCATTTAAGTTGTCCATTTATAATATCGCTGCCAAAGCAAAAATTATAACTCTCCCTGTGCCCTGCTGGCGAGGCGTGCGGTCCGTGTTGAACTTCAGTTTCCATGGGTCGGTGAAAATACACCGGATCAATGCGCTGAACCTCGGTTTCTCACTGTCTTGTGGTTTTTTGATAACGAGAAATTGACTGGGTATAATTCTTTTAGAACGTTCCATCAGTTTGGTATATCAGAAAACCCTTAATTTTGGGCAAAAGGTTTCTCAGCCACCCCTGATTCTTGATCCATGAACAGCATATCCGGTAACTTTCACACTGTGTGCTGTATGTACTTTCAGCGGCCTTCGTTATCTAGGACACGGTGCCATCGTTTGGTGCCCAGGCTACGTCCCATATGGTCGTCCAGCCGATTTCTCCCGAAATGCCTTTTTGTTTCAGATTCATATGTAACACTCGCTATAGTCTTAGAAACCAACGGTCTGAAAAATATTGCATGCATACTGATCCTCAGAGTTGTCTGAAAACTGGGCAGCACTTGCATGACTGCAAAAACGGAAACTCCCTGATTCTGCTGGATACTACCAAAATATTACTTGTTTCTCAAAATTCAGGCAATGAAGCGTGGTCCAGTTCTGGTTGTATCATGGAATGGTTTGCCGCTTGTCCGAATGCCACTCGCAAGTATCGAGACTTCCGCCGTCCAGAACCATTATGCGTCTGCGTTAATCGGTTTGCAAGAGAGATCGAGGGGTTTCTGACAAGCGGGACCTACTTTGAATTGTTCTGCATGTCCTGTTGCATCCTCTGTCAATCGATTACCTCTGACGAATGTGCTTGAATATTCCTGTAGGAAGTGAAGCTGTAGAATATGAACACAAGTTTATGGTAACAAAAGAAGATAGACGATTCTCAGTTCAACCAAAACTGGACCATAGACACACTCGACAGTGCGCGTTAGACTGGTTCACCTCTGCCTCCAGGACTGTATATTGATGGAGTACTTTATAGTTCCCTTAACTTCAGGCGCAAATTATTCACTGGTATTGCTGAGCGTTGTTATCACACTTGACATTCATCCGGCAAAATTCGTAGTAATCGTCTATCATTAAGTAAGTGGCTTGAAAGGTGGTAATCAAACGGCATTTTCAGATGGCATCCTACTGCCTCTCAGCTGCCCCCCGCAGGTACTTTCGTTTACGCGGTGACTGGAAAGCGGAAAACAACAGGCGGTAGTTGAGTCTGCAACAGCTTCACGGAATGACTGGTATGTAAGACCTTCTGCATTTATACCTTTTTGTTGAAAATCCTCTTCAGCCTCCACCTTGTCGACTTTTATGACCCTGTTTCCCACACTGAATTTCCATCATCTGGTCTCTGTTCATAAGTGAAAACAAGAATTCCTGCAACGTACATTGTCTAACTCACTTGTTTAGTAATATTGAGCGACTTGGTCGATTACGAATGTTTTATGTCTCCGTTTGAAGTGTTCATGTTCATAGTTAGGTGGTTAACGGAAGGCCTGAAACTACGCAGCGAACATATGGCCAACTTCGAGGTGCTGACCAACATCTGGCCAACAGTTGGCCACACAGTAGGCGAGTCAGATGAGAGTAATAACTAGTAATTACCACGCTTATTGTGGTATTCGAACGAGTTGTCAAAAATTTCTAGAACGCAATATCATATTCACGACTTTTAATCCCAATGCATCTACGATTACCACAATTTTGTGCGCCATTGTTTTAACCCGTGCCTCCATTAAACGCGTATTAACAGTTTCACTTGTTCCGTGCGTGGTGAGTACTACTGTGCTGCATCGCTTGAGGTCTGTGGTCACTCACACTTCCGTTAAAAGTTTGTAAGACTAAAAAACACTACTCACCTGCTTATTATGGGCGACTTGAATACACCCAAGATAAACTGGGCATCGGTTCCTTGCCAGAATGATGGAGGCGAATTCTCGACCTTCTTGTTGCCGCTGACATGACGAAGTGCGTGGACGCAGAATCTCGACGCCTCGACGCGGCACCTTTCTGGTCATCTTCCTTCTCTGCTCGACCTAGTTATCACTGAGAGCCACCTGGTAGACAGAGTGGTCATCAAACAACCACTTCGACACAGTGACTACTCTCTGCTCATCTCTGGCCTTATATGTCATTGGTTACGCCAACCACCAAAAAAGTCCACAGTTGGAAATTTTAATCAGGCAGATTTTAACGGTCTGAGAAGCCAGTTTAGTTCACTTCTCCATGACTACGTTTCCATGGATCTGAACTACTGTGCATTCCAAGGCGCAACTGAGAAAACCTACGACCTATCTGTGCCACGGAAACTGTACACCTTTTGTTGTTGGCCGCATCTTCCTTGTAGAATACGCCGTCTCCTCGAAGACCGTTCCTATTTATTCGCGAGGCATAAGCTTATGGGAAACTCGGAGGACCTAAGCGCGCTCTACATTGTTCGAAATAGATGTAGACGGGAAATTCATGAGCACAACTTCGTACGAGAAAAGGTCCTCCTAAGAGCCCGCGGGAACAAAAACTTCTTATTTGAGCACATGCGACGAGTAAGGACGTATAATCCCTCGGCCTATTCTCCACGACTGCCTGACGCAGAGACCTCGTTTTAAATCTTAGCTGTGGCCAAGTCATTCAGGGGTACCACTGAGAAGTCTACAGCGTTACACCGCCGGTTGGGTACCCTGTCATTTTGTTGCAGAAGTCCCGGCAACCACCAGTTGCCGTTGAGTTTTCTGTGATGGAATTTGAAGACCTTTTATCCGAGGTTAATTCTTACAATGCAATGGGTCCTGACAAGATCCATCCCAGAATTCTCAAAGAAGCAGCTGCTAGTCTGGCAGAACCCTTTCATAAACTGTTTAACCAGACACACACGGTCCCTTGGAACACAAACTGGAAGCTTATGATATTCTGAGAGAGGCTCTTCGCCGGATTGCCTACCTCCTCGATGATGGAGCCGTCAGAGATAAAACCGAATCAACCTTCCGTCCTCCTCTTTCATTTAAGCGGGAGTTCCTCAGGGGTCAGTGTTCGGTCCTGTGTTATTTCTGACTTACATGTATGACAGTCCGGAAAATATTTCCAGCTACGTCATCCCACATGCTCATTACCTAAAAATCTAGAATGTCACTGATTACGGTGCACTGCAGGTTGATCTTGACGCGATTGGCGTTGGTCGTATGATTGGAGTCTCCCACTAAATAACAGTAAGTGCGCATATGTTTCACTCTGTGGAGACCTGACAATGTCTTCGTGATTTCTAGTGCACTAGGCAGATTAAATATCATGGAGATCGATTTGAAGAAAGATCTGGACATCTGGTTGTCGTCCGACCTATCTTTCGCGCATCATCGTGAGATGGCGGAGAGAAAAGGATTTGATGTTTTCGGGATGATTAAGCGCACTTTCCCCAGATAGACAAGATAGCGTTTCAAAAGCTTTACGGGGTTCTTATAAGACCGCTATTCGAGTATGTAAATCAGGTCATGTATACCGACCCGAAGAAAGACATAGTAGCCATTGGCTGTGTTCAGCGCGCGGCTAACGAAATAGTCACTGGCCAGAGAAACGTCGCGTACGAGTCCCGACTTGGAATTCTTGATCTATACCCAGTTAAATTCCGACGACTCCGCGATGATTCGATTCTCACACACTTTCTGTTTAGAATAGATCTCATGGAACAGTTCTTCATCATTGTGAGTAATGACGGCCGGCAAGGACATAACATGAGGCTTCTCAAATTTCGTCCTCTGACTTTCCTGAGGCAGCAGTTCTTTTCCTACGGGGCTATTGATTTTTGGAACAGTCTTCCTCCCGAGGTCGTTAGCAGCGCTTTTAACGATCTTTTAAAACGTCAATGGAGTCTCAGTTTCTAAAAATTTCATTATTCAGGTTATCCGGCTTTGTTTCTGCAATCCCCAGGGGCGGTGCTACACCCTGTTTTCAATGACTCCCTTTCAGATCAACAGACGCCCGCTTGACGCCGAGCAAAAGAGCCGACTGGATCTAGGAACCTTAGGCCTCTGCCTCGGACCAGTGTATCAGTCGTTGAATCGCTGAATCCCTTCCGACCTCGGCTCTGACCCATTAAAATTCTGCAGAACGGGCTTATTGAACTTCAAGGTCATGGATTTGAAATTTTGTTGATTGCCGGCCCAAGTCGACCACATATGGAAAACGTACTGCAATGTGCGAAGTAAGCGTGCAAGTTCATGAATTTCTTGGGGGTATATACCCAGACTATCTAGAGTAGTCTTTTTGTGCACAGTGTTACCTGCGAAAATCGAATGGTAATGGAATAAATCTTTAGATGTTGTTTTAGGAATTCTTACCTTTTGATGTAATGTAAACGTAAAACTGGTTTGCGTACTGACTGGTTACATGGTGGTAGTGTGCAGGTGTGGTAAGTTGTGTAAGACCTGTATGGTCATTTGCAAGTATGCGGGCTTCAGATATGTGTCGATCACAGAAACCTGTCAGATAACTTTCATTGTTCGAATTGTACGTTTTATTGTACCCAGCTGTATTTCGGGAATCGCCTGATGGCCGACTTTGTAGTGGAATCAAAAAACGGATTGTCCATGTTAACAATGTACAGTAACTGTCTATGATAAATTCCACCACACTACGTTCGCTATAAGTTAGAAGAACGCTCCTCTTCAATAACACTAATTCCAGCGAGTTCTAGCAGATCCTTTTTTTTGTTTTCAAGAAAAGAAATCTTGCTGACAGCTTCGCTGTAGGTTTAACCATCTAAAATCAACTCGGTAAGAACATGGAACAATAATAATTTTTTTAAAAAAA
>LUCH01002254.1:0-52318 GCA_013368495.1 Paragonimus heterotremus | reverse complement strand
CTTGCGACGGATCTTGGAACATCGGCATTGTTACAGACAGCCGACAGCCGTGATCTTTTTCGACCTAAAGGCTGATTTCGACTCGGTTGTTCGTAACGTTCTCTGGAGTTGTCTTCTTCACAATGGATTACCGGAAAAATACGTGAATCTGTTGAGATCACTGTATGCTCACTGTGCAAGCAGGGTGAGAGTTTATGGACAACTGTCTCGAGCGTTCATCACTTCTAGTGGTGTTTGTCAGGGGTATCCGATTTTCCCCTTCTTGTTCAATTTTGTCATGGACGACATTCTGGAGGGTGCCCCTCGCGAATCCAGTGGACTTGAAGTTGAGCTTCTTCCTGGCGCTAGATTGACCGATGTGGAGTATGCGGACGACATTGTCTTACTTAGCTCCTCTGCTGAAGACATGCAGACCTTGCTGGGCAGGTTGAGTGACCGAGCTGGTTTGTATGGAATGCGCTTTGCACCTTCATGTAAACATTTCAAGTCGAGGTTTTTCTGTGAAGAGCCACAATAACTGCGAGAAAAAGCATTAGCAGCTTGTTTATCTTGCCTAGGACGATGAATGGAGTCACACTGGTAAGGATCCCCCAGCATATGGTTTTGTTGTTCTTTATCTTCCCTTTTTGTGTTTGGTCGAACATAAATGCGACTGATCGCTGATCAGTTATCAGACGAAAATGTCGTTCGAATGGCTTCTACTATTATATAGGCTTCTTCAACTGAAGAGTGGTCATCATCATCATCGTTCATCATAGCAATACATTAGTGGTTTTCACTGATGCTTAACTACCACACAATCAAGAGGAAGAAGAAGAAACGAACCCTGTTTAGGAAGAGAGAAGGAAAAAGGGAGAGGAGAGGGGACCTAGTGACTAAAAATAGCTACGTGTGTATTCAAACATACATCAAGGCGCCTACACCTTGCTTCTCATTGTTAGAGAAAAGAAGGCAACCTGTTTGCAGTTTTAAGTTTAGCAGCAATAAAAACATCAGAAGCATCCTTTTCAACATTCAGAGGAACCATCTGGTCAATTGTAAAGACAGACGTGTCGTGTGACAGCATGTGAGACATCGTGTATCAGAAACGATGCTATTGCAGTTGAGGTGAAAGAACGTTGCCTTGTGTTTGCAGGGGACCTGCAAAAGGTCTTTTCTTGCCAGAGCCATTTTAGGTAGCTTATTGCGCAAAACATTTAAAACAGATGTTTGGAATGTCCACGAAAGAAACGTCTGAGTACGAAGGCATCAGTTGTAATCGTCTGACCAGAGGTCAGTTCTGCAAGGAGTGGCTTCGTATAATGTTTTGTGGCGGAACAAAAAGCTGGGGAAGGATTGCTGAAACGCCATTTCCAATTATCGTACCTAGTCGACGGTGGTCTGAAATGTCAGTGTACGTTGTTCTAACAATCTCTGGCATATATGTGGTGACTGAATTCCGGAAATGAAGAAATTGCGTAATTCTTCGTCAAGATGTTCATCTGCCGTGACAGTCTTAAATGTGCACTCTTCGGCCAACGATTTGGGCCGACGGATAGCTTCATCTGGATTTTCACCCGAGTCCTGTTTACGTGTTTCTAAGCATATGCATGGCTTAGCTTTCGCTACGAGGCTATATATAAATATTCGTAGGTTTTACAGTCGGATATAGGTTCATTTACTTAGCTGGAAGTGTGATTGAATAAAGTAAACAGTCTTGATGGATTTTCGAGTTCGAAAGAATCGAGAAAGAAAGAAAATGTCCTGAACCCGTGTTCCTGCTCTTTCTCAGAACCGGATGCACATGAATCCATGTCGAATCTATCCGGTCGTCGAAATCCCTTCATCGTTGTAAAGTGAATAACTTGTGCTTATTAATGAGTATAGTTGTCTCATACGATGGGCGCGTTTGAGAGAAAACGTGATTTCCGCAATAAGGGTTTTATTCTGCGTACAACAGAGCCTGTTGTTAATCCCCAACTTCGTCAACGATTGTCAGGACGAATGGCCTCCTGAGTCGGCTGCAAGCTGAAAATGTTTGATTGGTTAAGAATCCATACTCATCATCGAAACAGCAGTGCATTAGTGGGGTTTAACTGCCATGTTCCCATGAAAAAAAAGCAGCAGCCAAACCCTGGTTTTTACAAATGTGAGAAAGGAAGCGAATAGTGCTTAGTGTACAAATATCCTGCTTAGACTCGAACATTGGAGATTAAATTGCCTACGTTTTGCGGACAAACCACTGAGTTGCAAATGAGAACATGACTACATTTGCGAGAGAATTTCCTTTCGGCTTACAACCAGTCGGAAGGATAAATAGGCAGCCGAAGTGTGCCTTATGAAATTGCTTCAGTACGAGGATCATGGTAAGATCCTGGTTCTCTGTCTGCCTGCAGTTCTGCGCTAATGGTTGAAAGTAAAGTATTGGGATAAACCTAACCCTTAGAATAGTGTAGCTGATAAGGTTGGAAGTCATTTGAGCAATGTATACTTTTATATTCCAGTTTCGCTGAGTTTGAACATTGCCAATGGATGCCAGCGTCTGTATTCAGTTCCCGGTGCCATGCTTTTCTCTTTTTGTTTCAGCGTTACAGATGATACAACAGAACCTTCTGAGTCAAGGGTGTTGGGATGCCTTTTACGAGACATTGTTGCCAACAAGAAGTGAAGTTATGCTTGCAATTGGAATTATTTTGGTAGATCTGACAGTGGCACCTTGGATACACCACCATATGTCTCAGAATCGCTTATCAAAGACGACGTATCTGTGCATTCTACTGGGTTGGTTTTGTTTTCTCTATGTACTTACAGTGACAGCTCACAATCTCTTCAAGGGAATATAAATGAACCACCTAAAATAACAGATTTAAGGTATAAACACGATCTTATAACCCAACACATGAGCTTGCTTTGATAGATTGTCAAAGGGCAGTGTTATCAAAAATAGAACGCTTCTCAAATCCGCCAAGGTGACCGATGTTTCTGCGGTGAGGTAATTGTTTCGTTTGCATCTTTTGAGATGGCTGTTTACTTTACAGAAACTCCGAAAGCGTTGAGGTTTACCCAAGGGAAGGGTCAAACGAAAAATTTTATATAACCACCTCAGCTCAAGAAAATAACCCGGACGTTTGTTACGTGACACTTATAGTAGACCAACCCGTGGGAGATGATCATCCATCAACTTCCCACGGTAATCCACCACAGTCGTTTATAGAAGGCAGTGATTCAGTTTCTTCACCATCTAGCTCTGATGAGAAGTACGTTCAGCGTGTTAGTTGTTTGGAGCATTCATTCATTATTTCTTCAGACAGATAACCGCTTGTTGCTTGGGTACTTCTGCTTCCGGCGAGGATGGACAGTTATATTTCATTGTATCGACAAACAGGAGAATTCAGACCAAGTGAGTTTGTCGTTATCATTTTGCTGATCTACTTTCTCCGACAGATCTAGTAATCGAAGCAAATCTATTCAAACATAGTGGGTTGTTCTTTTGTTGTTCCACTACTATTTTTTTGTTAGTCCACCCCGTAGAAGTCGAGCAATTCAAGTGGAGTAAGGAAGTTTTCGTTTTCAATTAGATTTATTCATTTCAGGCGCACCCGAAAAGGGGTTAAATCACGTCCTCTCAAACGACCATATGCGTGAGTTTGCACTTTTTGAGTCAGCACGTCTTCACCTTTCGTCGGTTATTCTTTTCGTGTCTTTATGTTTTATAAGCATTTCGTCAGGGATGATCGTGGAAATGCGTTGTTTACTTTCTGATGTACTACACTCTACAGCCAAAGACCTTAGCATAGCAAACCGTTGTACGTCTCACACCAGTCGTACAAACTTTATCGTTTGAGCCGTTACTACCGAAGAGGCCAATTTTGGCTAATTGTTGCCTACTTACATTCTGGTAAAATGTACTCTTGGCTATCCAAAGTCCTTGTTATATTGTTTACGTACTGTGACAAGAGAATGTTTCTTTGTGAACTAGACGATTGTTAAGCTCGTTCAATATGACCGGAAGCGTGAACATTCAGGCCGGTCGGCTAGACGATGCCGAGTCTCTCTTGAGTGACAAGTTTGAATTGGCACCACGTCACTCCAATAATGATGGACGGTTTTTATTCTTGCGTTCGTTTGCAAATAGCATAGGTTTTATACATCATGTGCGTCACCGTTCCGTCCGGCATATTCCTTCTGCGGACAATCTGTGGTATCAAGCTTGCTGTATAGCTACTGCTTATACGTAGTATGGTTCCCTTCAGAACTGTCGTTCATTTTGAAATACATTACTTAGCCTCAGGCCATGCGTCCATACTTTGTTGCCTCCTTGTTAATTTCACTGAGAGACAATCCCACAACATCTAGTCGTTGGGAAGCTGACTATGCCTGCGTGAAGCACGTGTGCCAAAGCAGCATGGAATACATGCTGAGCAATTTTTACCTTACGTATTCCAATTTTTGTTGAGTAGGAATCTTAGAAACAGTTTAGGTAGCAAGCACTGTGGATATGGCACGTTAGACGAACAGCACACTAAGACACTGAATATCTGAAACTGATGAGGGTTGTTAAATGTCAGACGGAACGCTTTTTAAGAATGTCAGTTCACGTAACAAGTTAAGGAGAGATATTCGTAAGAAGCTCATCACTAACCTGGGCGCTGTTTGTTTGCAGGGTGTGAGTATCTTGATGCTGAATGTTTCAATATGAATAAAGTTATTTTAATAGTTAGGTCTATTCCCCTCCATTTCTTTTTTCTTACGGCTTTCATTGCTGCGCGTCATTACATGCACTCATTTTACATACAACTCGGCCGAACAACGACAGCATTCACGCTACTGAGTTCGATTAGCCGTCAACTCACCTAACATATCCAGCCACTGACTCTGTGAGTCGCGAGGGCCCAAGCCCAGGAGACAAACCAGACCTATAGTGACCAACCCTTTGGTGAACAATTTCATTTGTCTACGTCAGGTCATCTGTCCACTTCGCCAGTCGGCCGCAGCGTCGGCAAACAGTTCTCAGTGTGGCAGACGACTAACTGACATCCTTAGTACATGGCCCAACCAAATGTAAGTAAATGTAAGGAGTGAACAAAAGAACCCGTTTGGTAGTCACTACCAGATATCCGCCTCCTCGTTGCTTACTCGCTGATGCCACCCGATACGAGCGATTGAACGCAGACATCGGTGGTCACATACCTGAAGACGGTTCACGTCTTCCACCCTGAGCGGCCAAGTTTCGCTGTCGTAAAGTAATAATCCTCACCGTTATCTTATATACGCGACCTTTAAGCAACAGAGAGATACTTCTCTGTCGCCAGCGGTGTCTTAGATTACGGAATATTGCCCTAGTCTTTAGGATGTGTTTTTATTTCATTCCTCACACGTCCGCCGCTGTTGCCGCTGATGGAGCTTCCCAAGTACGCAAATCGGTCAACACCCTCCATGACTTCATTATCTAACGTCAAATCTACGTAAACTTAGCAATCTTGCAGAAGCGCTTCGCGTTTTGAGGCTGCAAAGCGCATTCCGAAGTATTTAGCAGAACGCAAAATAGCGTCTAACAGTTAAGCATAAGTGAGAACCACCGATGTATTGCTGTCTATGATGATGACGGTGATAAGCGCCTATCAAAAACCTTGGTTAGGTGAAATCGTTAACAAACTTGAGGTAACTTTTGTCCGAACTCACCAACAGACTTTTCTTATTTATTTCTACCACTGGATCGAATAATCCATCTATTAGTTAACCTCAACAAGGCATTTATCTCAGAAGTATACTGAGTCGTTAGGAGAAACACTTTGAGGGCAAACTTAGATGGCTTTCTACTCCCGCTGTGTTGTTGTCACTTGTTAGTAATATCTTTTCTTCGTCTGTAGATTTGGAACAATTTATACAAGATAGTCCGTGGTTGCATCTTGGCTGTCAAACAATATGGTCGCTGTTCCAGATGATCTCGTACCGGCACCTCAAGGAAGATGGTACTGAGGCCTCACTTGAAGCTTTGCCCTAACTGCTTCAGAAAGGGTGAATGACTGAGAATATCCTCTAAGCCAAATTTGGTTTATAACGGCTTTTTTGATCAGGAGGGACCAGGAGCTATCGTGAAAATCGAGGATTAGCTTGACCCCCTCCACAACTAATGTCATAGTGTCTACTACACTTCTTCACCTTATTGCAGTTGGATAAAGAACTTCAAGGAAGAACCCTTAGGATTTCTTCCAGGATGGGAATGGATGAATTAGGCTTCCGTTCTCCGCGAAATTCGAGGGTAACGCAGGTCCCACCGGCTAACAACCCTTTTTATCGACTGCAAAATGTGTTCGCTTTCCTTAACCAGTTTGTATTTTTTGAGTTGCCTGAACTTATGTGGGGCCTAACAAGTATGTGAACATGCTGTCAGTGCTCTAGTCTCATATGGAGAACTTCCCAACAGATTCAGCATCACGAACGGTGTGCGTTAACGTGGATTGTGTGCTTCATTTCTTTTCAGGTTTGTCATAGGCAAGGTAATGGGGGATTGTCTCCGGCACTCAGAATGATGGTGTAGACCTACCTGGTGGAATGTTGACGGATATTGGTTAGGTGGATAGTTCGATTTCACCGTTTGACTATTTTCGAACTGCACGGATAATTTCAGATAATATTTCTTGCTCTGCTGTGTTTTTCGGGATGCACTTTTCAACTTTTCAAAGTGTATGACTTTATATAGACTTTATGTTGAATAAGTAAGTTAGGGAAGATGATCTGTTTAGGGAGTTGTGTCTACAACGGTTAATGGAGGCCCTTATCTCCGAGGTTTAGTAGAAGGCTGATATGAAAGGACACCTCTGTGAAGCTTGAGTTCGAATGTAAAGCGGCTGTTACGACAATGTTACTTCATGGCTGAGAAACTTGGCTGTTTAAGATGGAGAGCATGAACCGCTTTCAGCTATTCGACCATTACTGCCTACGTTCAGTCATCCGTATCGGATGGCATTAATAGGTAAATAGCAATTAGGTTGGGATGCAAATCACTTGTAGAGGTGGTCGAATCGTCTCATTTGTTGCGTCTTCAGGACCACAAATTTTGGTACTTGGGTCTTATTACTAAGGATACCCGCTAACCGTTTAGCGTGCTCAACACTTTTGATTTCGCAGCAACGGGATTTTATAACCCGACCAGCCGTGCGCAATTAAAACATGAGACTCGAGAGCGTACCCTGGATTTCTGCCAGTCCCTGGGTGACCAAAACGAATGTCACATGTTACCCGTAAACATAACCAGTCTGACAAACAACCCGTCAGAAAGCAGAAACCTATTGATCTAATTTAACCAGACCACCAATGGCTGGTAAGACAAATAAGCAGGTGTTAGGACGAGAGTACATCAACTATCTGCAGCAACGGGAGTGCGTCCGTAACAAAAGCGGGTTGATCACATGTCATAAGAATGTCTTTTGGGGTTAACACTTAAACGTCGGATTGGTTGACGAACACGATTAGATCTGCGAACATCCAAAGTGTCTGAGATGACTGGGGGTGTTTGGCGTGTTGGCGTTAACGAGAATATATCTAACAATATGTCAATGGATAGTTGATCTTTGGTCCGATGGCATTCCTGGCTATCGTCGGCTCGTTGTCTCAAGTGATTGAAATGACGTGTCCAGATGGACAACATTACCCTTACGACTGACAACTACACCTGGTAGCCAAACTTCCCCAGTATAACGCATATTCCGCACATAGACTGCATCTCCCGGTCGGAAATATCTGGGGCGTGCTCCATGATGCCTGTTAAACTGCGCTTCCAGTGGCCCATTTCTCTCTGTTTATATTGATCTTTGGGCGTATGGTATCAAGTGGAATTCTTAACTGTCGTCCCAGAAATGGTTCAGCCGGTGACTGCTGTTTCGATTTAGCTGAGTTAGCTGTTGAACGGTAGACTCTCAGGAAAACATCAATCATTTCCTCTACCTCACCTTATCCTTCCAATTTATTTAAGGCCCTCTTAAACGTATCTGCAAATCTCTCCACTTGGCCATTAGACTGTGGGTGATAAACTGGCATGATTACGTGATGAACGCCGTTGCTGACACAGTATGCTCAGAATTCCACTGAACTGTGATCCGTTGTCCGTCACTAGAACTTCCGGAACACCAAATTGAGCGAATAATCGTCGAAGATGAGAAATAGTTGTCGACGTTGTGGCGATTCGCATGGGAGAAATTTCTGACCACTTCGAGTGTGCATCGATTGTTAATAAATAGATGAGTCCGTTCGATGGGCCCGCGAAATCAAGATAAATCCGGGACCAGGGTTTGTCAGCCTTGGGCCATGAATGTAGTTCAGATTTAACGGGCATTTTTGCCGTCATTGCGCAATTTCTGCAAGATGGAACCAAATTTTCGATTCGCCCGTCGATTCGTGGCCAACAAACGTAATTGCGAGTCACCGACTTCATGCGGCTAATACTAGGATTGCCCGAATATAACTGCCTTATTATGCACTGCTGTAAAACTGTTGGAATCACTACGCGGTCTGCTAACATTGAACACCCGTTGATCACAGCAAGTAATTCCTTACGGCGGAAAAATTGTTTCAATCCCTCATTTATTAAACCAGTTGGCCAACCATTCTGGAGGTAGTGCACGACTTGCTGTAATGAAGCACCCTCCGCTGTTGTTTTTGCCACCATTTTTGACAGTTACTGGTGGATTATTGATTGAGTCTGAAAAAACTTTGTAAACTTCATCTGTTGATATTGATGAAATGACTGAGTCCTCATCAGACCTTGTGACCGTCTCTTTTGCTTTGAGACGGGATAATGCATTTGCGTGTTCAGAACCTGATTTTTTCTTGAACCGGATTTCAAAATTGCATCCTAGTAACGTCGTAGCCCATCGCTGTAATCTATTGGTATTGTGAACCGGAGTATCCTTTTTTGTACCAAAAATTGACAGGAGAGGCTTATGGTCTGCATATAACGTAAACTTTCATTCATGCAACATTTTGTGAAATTTTTTAACTGCAAATATGAGCGCGAGCCCTTCTTTTTCGATTTGGCTGTAGTTCTTCTCAGCCGAATTTAGTGTGCGCAAAACATGTGAGACTACCTTTTGTGAACAATCGGGAAATTTGTGCAGAATAACTGCTCTAATACCGTACCGCGATGCATCTGCAGCAACAATTATTTCTAGTTTTGGGTCATAATGGATTAAAAGCAAATTGCAGGTCAACATTTGTTTGTTGCGTACGAACGAATACTGGCAGGCTTCTGATCACAGCCATGGATAATCATTCGTAAGTAAATGATTCAGTGGTGCACGAACTTCATGCATATGGGGCACAAAATTATTGTAATAGTTTACCAGGCCTAGGAACGATTAGAGGGTAGTCTTATCTGTTGGTGGGGGCATTTCTGTTATAGCTTTTATCTCTTCTAGGTCAGGCCTACGATCCTCCTGGTCAATAAAGAAACCCAGGTATTGAATACTTTCCATGAAGAAGGAGCATTTGTTGGACTTGACGCGGAAACCATGCTCCTCGATGTGTTTAAAAACCGAAGCAAGGTACGACTGATGATCTTCCACTGTGGTATTAACTAATAATGTCGTCCATGTAAGCCATTGCGCACGTCAAACCAGCTAACATTGTGTCAATGATCTGCTGAAAAGTCGCTGGAGCACACTTCACACTGAATGGTAGGCGGTTGAACTGGTACAGTCCACGATGTGTGTTAATGGTTAGAAATTGTTTACTGCACGTGTCGACTTCTACTTGTAGATAGGTCTCAGAAAAATCAATCTTAGAAAAAATCTTGCCACCATTTAGCTTTGCGTACAGGTCCTCGGGAGCGGTCAGCGGATATTGATGAGCCTCCAATGCTTCATTTAGACCAGTTGAGACGTCGCCGCATAAACGTAGCGACCCATTTGCCTTTTTTATTACTACTATGTCTTTAGCCCACACCGAATAGTTTATTGGACTGATGACTCTCATTCTTTCCAACCGGTTCAATTTATCCTCCGACGAAGAAATAGCTGCATATGTAACCGGTCTTTTGGGACAGAAAACTGGTTTTGTACCTGAGCGAGGGTACAAGGTAGCTTTTGCCTGTGTACACTGATCAAGACCATCTTCAAAATGGTTATGATACTGTCCCTGCAATTGTGAAGTCATTTTTGATTTTACATCTGTATAGAATCTGCTCTGCGTTTCACTTCAGAGGTCAGCTGGGTACCACTAGAACTTAACACCCCGAGGTCAATTCAAACTGATAACGGCCATAAACAGCTCGGTAGTTTCTATAATAGAAAATACATGGATATGAACAAATACATAAGAGTAGACATATGGAATCAATATGGAATGTCACATACGTTCGAAATGGTGCTTCCCGCGAGAGTTTTCGACCGTCAGTGGTCGAGCATATGCAGAAAATGTCCAAATTCAAGATGGCGGCCAAAGCGACCTTCATATGGGCACGATTATGTCATAAAGCATACTACTTATAGATAGGAAGAGTAGGCAATGAGTAAAGAGTAAGTCCAAAACGAAACGAATGTTACAGTCTGCATCAGCCAGCGACCTTGGCTTCTGATTAGTGGACGTAATTTTAGTAACTGGACAGACATGACTGAATTCAATGGCACGTCGAATAATTCCAGTTTATCAATCCAGTCTATACCTAATAAATTCAACTTAAGATCTTTTACAATGTGACAGATACCAACAACGTAAATTGCCAAGCTGAAACTCACATTTTAACTTTTCCACAAATTGAATTTGAGTCACCGAGGCGTTCCGTACCACATGATCGGTCTGGACTTATGCCGGTCTGTGTAAATAATCCCATGTTTTCTCTGAGACAAGTGTAATGTCAGGGGCCGTATCCACTTGTAGACGCACTTTTGTACCATTCAGTAAGATGTCAATATATCGTCCGTTACTTGAAATATCACTATCAAATGCGACGAAGACAACGTTAGATTGACTGTGATAATAGGTCGACCTCTCTATGGGCCCTCGTAAACGCCTGAATGAGGACGCTCTCCTACAGCGAGCTTCTTTATGTCCATTTTTCCCACATTTTTGGCACGTGTGATTTCGAAATTTACAAACTCGCGCAAAATGCCATTCCCCACAATGCCAACACACGCCCGGTGGCCTCGCTGTGAATTCTGTTGACTTTATTGGTAACACGCACATTGACGTCTTTGTCGCTGCTGCGCTTGTCTTCAATCAATCTGGTATCGTTTTTAAGATTTATTAATCGTTGGCATTCATCTGTCACGATCTGCAATATCATGTCTGGGTTCTCTTCTACCTGCCGTATGATACGTGCACGGATATCCGCATCGGATGCTGATTTAAGTCCACACACAAAAATTAAAGTTTTAAACTGATCGTTGGTGCGATTTGACAGCTTGAACTTCTCACATTCACGATTGACCACACCGGCGAATGTTAGAAAATCTCCCGAGTATTGCTTACTGAGTTGCAAGCATTTAAATTGAGTATTGAATAATGATATATGTTCGCTGAAAATGCGCGTCAAACACAGTGTCTGTGAATGAACATTCGCGTGGGTTCTTTGGCAGAATATAGTTACAATACTGAGCGTGTTCCGTTGGACCCAGTTTGCGTAGAAGTAGTCGGACTTTGGCACTATCATCTAGGTTTACTGCGTCCTCCTTGAATGTGTCCTCATAACGCCTGAACCAAGCTTCGAACGTGATTCCGCTGTCCGGTTGATATTTGAATTTTGTTGTGTTGTCGGCCAATGATTCTGCTGTGGACACTGTGGTTGCAACTGCTGAACTACGTTGAACTGTCATTTTCTGCGCCATGACCTCAATCAACTTCAACTGAGTGGTTTCCTACTGTTCGTGCTGCTGCTGCTGCCTAAGAAACTTCTGAACTTCCTCAAATGATAATGACACAATGGGAATGATCTCTCACTGACCGTCGCCAAATGTTATAACCCGACCAGCCGTGCGGAGTCAAAACATGAGACTCGAGAGCGTACCCTGGATTTCTGCCAGTCCCTGGGTGACCAAAACGAATGTCACATGTTACCCATAGACATGACCAGTCTGACAAACAACCCGTCAGAAAGCAGAAACCTATTGATCTAATTTAACCAGACTACCAATGGCTGGTAAGACAAATAAGCAGGCGTTAGGACAAAAGTACATCAACTATCTGCAACAACGGGAATGCGTCCGTAACACTGGAGTAAAGTGCGAGACGGACAAAGAAACAATGCTAATTACCGATGGGTTAACCACTGTAGGTCAGGTTCCTCCCCCATATTGAAGCTCTCTCGGCGTTGATGACTGAAGTTGTCAAGGGGATGGCGGCGGTCACATTCAATGACGAGAAAGCTGCCGTCACATGATTGAGTTGCTTGTGGTGTTAGTGCAATTAGTGAATCGAACAATAGAAGCCGCTAGAGAACTTCTGTCTCTATCATCTTACTTTTCACTAAAATTTTAAAGGCGTACGCACTGTTGTGTTGAATGCTTAGCTTCTAATATGGTTATTTTTATGTTTATGTTAGATCCCATTAATTCCACTTCTTACCTTTAAGCTGAAGCTTGTTTTTCTTTCATTGGTTGTGTAAACTTGTCGCGATGAGCTACAGCTCTACCAGTAATGCTCACGGGTACGAATCAAAGCCGAAGGTGTACATATGTAGCGCAACCCACCGATGTACCGTCACTGTTCTTAATGATGCACATGAATAAACTGTGGTTTCTGGACTCACTTCCTAGAGTAGCTATCGTCTCAAGTCAGCTTCATTCTTTTTAGATAGATAACCCATACTGTTATGATGTTATAAATGATACGAGAAGTGAAATTATTGATCATACAAGTTGTCCGGTTAGCCCTGAGATTGTTTCGAGACGACTATGTCGTGAGCAACTGCTGGAAGGTGATGTTGGTACACACAGCTGGCAGTGTCTGACTTCTCAAAGGAAGTTGTTGTGGAGGAACTCCGGCGACATGTAGTGAACACTAGTAATGCATTCTTGCCGCACGTCAGCCTCAAAAACATCGTGCAAAGTACGGATAATTGCGCGCTCAAAGTAACTGTCTGCTTCATACAAATCGATTGGTTTGTATTGTACGAAAGTTGGCTGCATGTCTTTTATTGAAGCGCAATAAGGCTCCTGGACCAGACCTCCTCTCCCCTTCTCTTTTCAAGGATGGTGAGGAGAGGTTAACATCAGAACTGACACAACTCCTCCAGACGATCTGGGAGACTGAAGAGGTGCCTCGTGACTGGTGCCTATCAACAGTCATTCCCGTTTTCAAAAAGGGGTCCCGAAGTCTATGTGACAACCACAGAGGCATCAGTTTGGTGTCAATTGCGTCCAAGTTACTCACTGGCCTTATTTTACGTCGGCTTACTAAGCCCAGGGAAAGCCAGATACGTGAAGAGCAGGCAGGATTTCGATCCGGTCGAAGATGCATTGATCATATTTTGACCTTGCGACGGATCTTGGAACATCGGCACTCTTACAGACAGCCGACAGTCGTGATCTTTTTGGATCTAAAGGCTGCTTTCGATTCAGTTGCTTGTAACGTTCTCTGGAGCTGTCTCCTTCGCAAGGGAGTACCAGAGAAATACGTGAATCTGTTGAGATCACTGTATGCTCACTCTGTAAGCAGGGTGAGAGTTTATGGACAACTGTCTCGGACGTTCATCACTTCTAGTGGTGTCCGTCAGGGGTGTCCGATTTCTCCCTTCATGTTCAATTTTGTCATGTACGACAGTCTGGAGGGTGCGTTTGAGAAATCTAATGAACTTGGTGTTGAGCTTCTTCCTGGCGCTAGATTGACCGATGTGGAGTATGCGGACGACATTGTATTACTTAGCCCCTCTGCCGAAGACATGCAGACCTTGCTGGACAGGTTGAGCGACCGAGCTGGTTTGTATGGAATGTGCTTCACACCTTCAAAGTGTATGGTGCCGCTTCAAGACTGGGGCATTCCCACTCCTGCTTTCATTATTGCAGGTAATTCGCCTGAGACTGTGAACAGTTTCACATACTTAGGTAGCACCATCTCGTCAGGTTGTAATATTGCTGATGAGATATCAGCGAGGATTGCAAAGGCACGAGTTGTGTTTGCCAAAGTGCGTCATCTGTGGTGTCGAGAGGACGTTCGGTTGTCACTGAAAAGAAGGGTATATAATGCCTGGGTGCGTTCCCTTTTTGCTTTGTGGGTCGGAAACGTGGCCTGTTCACGAAAAAGTTATTAACACACTTGCACTGTTTGACCATCGTTGTCTCCGCTAATTGGTCCATATTAAGTGGACTGATCGCGTAAGTAATGTGGTCGTTCGCTGGCGCATATTCCGGAATGCTCGGGATGCGCGATCAATTGGTCAACTTATTACGTTGGACAGCTTGAGATGGTTGGGTCGCGCACTCCGTATGCCAGCTGATCGTTTACCGTACCGGGCATTATATACTGAGACCATCAACGGTTGGGTGAAACCACACGGTGGTCAGGCAACAACATGGTCACGAAATATGAAGATCCTGACTGCTCTATTGGGCAAAGTGGGTAGGTATCGCCTGCCTGACTGGGGTCCTCGTGATCACTCAAATCGCTGGTTATGGACGCTATCCGAGATGGCGTCGTATCGCAATTAATGACGTACCTGCATCCATATCATTTCTATTTCATTCGCTTAATCTTCTTTTATTAATTTTCAAACTTATTATTGTTTTCATCTAGAATATTTCACGTCACTATTGAGGTGAGCGGCGGCCCGAGCCGCAGTATCTTTTGATCAGGCTCATGGCTGCTATGATGTTGATAATGATGATGTATGTCCTTTCGGTTTCAAGTGAAATAAACGTTGGAAGTTAACATAGGTTGTGAAAAAATATTCTGCCCTGTTCATCGGTGGAGGTCTAATAGTGTGAACGTACGATTTGAGATAATGTTGGCTGTGTTAAGAGTAACTTGTGTGCAATACATCCATCAGCGGTCCAAGGAAACAATCTGCCAATGTACTTCAGCTTGCCAGTTTTTTGGCTTATAGGTATGAAGAGGTTGGCACATTTGTCATAATAGTTGGCAGTGTTGAAATACGAATGATTTAACTTGCCTATTCTTTAGAAAATATGTTGTTTAAACCCATCACTTTTTAACTCGATGCTGGGAAGACTGTTTTGAAGGCTCTATACATCATTGTTTCTCGCTTGCTAAAGTAATCGTCTGATAGCTACGCGATATCTGTAAACTCTTTGTAATCCAGTTCCTCGAATTCTCAGCCAGTATGTGCTCCCATTCACATCTACTAACCATTTTCTCGACGTGGAACCTCAATATGAATTTCATACGCTATTATTTTTCGGTTGTCGTTCCTATCATTTCAACGGAGCGTCAGCGGTTTGTTTCAAAATCGATGTACGATAATCTCTTGCGTTTTCGAAAAATACGTCTGGATTCGGAACATAACGTAAACATACGCTCGTACACCTCAAACGCACGCTGTTCCTACGCAGAGGCCCGTGGCACGAGTAGTTCTGACTATAGTACTTTACCCCGTACCACAGCTGAACAATCGATCAACCTAAGAGGGTTTTTTGTTCACACATCGGGCGAGCATTCTGGTTATCTAAAAATGTTTCTCACGGGCTTGCAAAATGAGAAGAACATTTCAATGATGGTCAGTCTATCAATAATTGAATCAAATAGAAGATTGAAAATACAGAAAGTAACCTAACTCTTCGATGTTTGCACATTTCCCTCCGCTTAAAACAATTAAGCTTTATGTTTGAAATTCTTTTTTTGCAGCGATTGTGACAGTGATCAAAGCACTATACCTGCAATCGAGGAAAGCCCTCCGTAAGTTTGTGAAAAGGTATTTTCCGTTATTTTGTAGGAACCACTGTGCATACGATTAATTCACCTTGGTGGTACTTCGTAGATTGTGTTTCTGGAATTGCTTTGGTAGTTTCGACAAACGCATCATTTTCAACTTCAGGCCACGCCCACAGTTACAGTGACTCAGGCTACCGTTGATCGTGACAGGAGTCCATGATGCGACAAGTTAATAAGTGAGTACAGATGGGTCAACAAGACAAAACTGATCAAGAACGATGGAAATTTGTGAGAAAGAAGGTCCAACATCCCTACGGACCCTAGTAGCACGACCGTTCCCTGAGTGATCTCTGAGCGTTTCCTGAGTGTTCCCTGAGAGTTCTAGGGAGACACTTTGGGAACACTCAGGGAATGGTCGGCAGAAAAATTACGCGCGGCCCAATAATACAATTTAATGGAATGTCACTTACATTTCGAGTGCCTAATATACCCAACCACGATTAAATCTACCCTCTACCTTCCGCAGACCAACAACGAAATTCACATATCTTCGAATGATTGAAAAAACCATTATGATTAAACAATTTTACAGTGAAAATTAAACGGATCACTGACAGTTACCAAGTAGTCCAATATATTAAAATGAACATCCAGTTCTTCGTTCATATTTGCAAGAGTTTATTATTCATTCCAGGCCTTGAAATCTGTAAAAAAAAAAAAAAATTATTAGCATACATTGGACGCAAGATAACATAATAACTTATTTAGACTGTCTGATAGAGAACTTACAGCTGTTTCAGAAAATGAAACATTCATTCATGAATGCATCTGGAATAAAGTCGGAAATTCCATTGAACTTGTGGGAAATCCACTAGCTGCGCGCATTAGAAGTGGATTATCTCAGCTAGTAAAAAAGACAACAATCTCTTCCAGAAAATCTCGAAACTTACATCGGCATAATTGGTATGTAGAACTTGTCAGCAATGTTCATTGACGGGACCAACTTGCAGGCGAAAATACCAAATACCAAGGTGCACAATGAAATCCAAGATGGACTAGCTGCCGCCTTGGCGTGCAGTGAAATTGAGCGTGTTGATGAGTTTAAACAAAACTTTCTTGTCTCAAAACCGCGTTATGATTAATTCCCTGATTGAATGCGAATTTACTAAAGCCGATATCAGTACAAAGAGTGTCATAAAGTGTTTGTTAAGGGTTTTTGGTGAGTGTTCCAACTGGAACACTCAAAGATCACTCAGGGAACGGCTGAGTGTTCCACTGCGCTACCAGGTGTTTTCCAATGATTACGGCACACTACCATATCGGAGTGTGGTCGAAAATCCCCAGATAAGTCGTCAAAAACAGAGTATAACGAGCAAGTTCGTTTTCAGTCATCATCTGGCGAAATAGATCTGTATGCGCCTATATGGTGCAACATTTTTAAAGGACGAAACAAACGAATGGAGTAACACGTTCAAATAAAGTCAGTCACTCCTAAGTACAAATGGAGGCAACGATTTGATACAATTACGTCACGATTATGGCACGACTGGAAACGTGCTAATTCGGTCGATCCTGGTATGAGTAGCGAGCCATGGCAACCACAAGGCCCGAACAAAACGCTTCTGTGCGTACAACGGTGGACTATTAAGTCGAATTCTGACCACCTCAGCTGCGGCCGAAAATCAGCATCTCGTGATTTTCGACTGACCGCCCTTGATTCGGTAAATCGGACGAGAAGAGGCCGGGTTGACGATATGACGTGAATCGACAAGATGTGCCACAGTCACGCTAGTAATCGTCTTGGTGATTCCACCACTCATTCAAGTTGGATGATGTGCATGGATGCGTTCAAATGAGCGCTTAGTCCTACGACCCGCATAGCTAGTTCCGCAGGAGCTAGTAAATGAGTACACATAGAATGCAGTCGCAGAACCAGTCAGTTCGTTCTTTAACCCGTGGTCACGAAACTGGAGTGGAGTTGAAACAAAAGTGTAATTTGGCAACATAGAATGTTCTCTTGACAACGGTACTCAGTTTTTCAGTGCTGGTTCCAGGAACTTTGAATGGTGACGATGTATACGCTGCTTCCAATTCCACCAGCGATACCCTGTCTTTCTATTCGCGACGTTGCAGTCTTATCTGCAAATCGCTCCGGATAACCAATTCGTAAGAATAGTATACGTAGGAAAGGCAATCGGAAAGCATATCCTGTGCGCCTGTTCTTATTGTCCTATCATTCTGGCGGTTTGTCATGCTTCTTTTTTGCACCAGTGCAAAGAGCTGCTGAAATGGATATACTGTCCATCCGTAGTTTCTTTCTTACGTTGAACAAATCTAACAGCACGGTGCCGAATGAACACGTCCAAGAAGACTACTTGGCGGTTACACCCAGTTTTTAATTTAGATGTTACGTTCATTTGGGCCAAGTTGAAAATGGCTAACATGTCCGTTGCGTTCGCATGTTAGCTAACCACACAAGATATCTGCCACATATAACTTCTAATCACTCCATCCGTGAATGGCTTTTAGCTGCTCATTTTTAAGCCTAGTCATGAAGGTGTCCGCAAACAACTGTCCCAATAGATATCCCGTTACCATACCATCCATTTACCGATGTTGTTCCTCGTTGAATTTAGGCCGCATGTTGTAAGTGCAGAAGTACAATAGCTGTTTCAGTTCTGTTGAGAGTATACAGACATCTAGGTTGTTGATCACAGTATAATCACGTAAACAGTCTATCGTCCCTTTTTATGGGACGCTTTTAAATAGGGACGATACGTCGGGCGGAATCATCCGTCCGCTGTATGTATTAACGAATTCAAACTAGGCCCGTAGGCTATACATTGACAACGGGTTCGTGGAGGTGCGATTACCATTTGACCAGCGAGTGATACGGTGAGTTACACATGTCTAGAATAAGTCGAGAAGGCATTCCCACTTTGTGTACGTTATGTGTTTCCAGAGAGTCGTATGCGTTCGAAATTTGAGGGGTTACTTTTCTCGTTTTGCTTCACAGAAGCCAGTATTTTCGACAGTGTCCTTTCTATTGGTGGAGTTTTGTCTTTCTCTTTCTCCATCTTCTCGACTTTAGTCTTGTCATCTTCAGTATGAACTGCATTTTGTCTGTGTAATCTATCTTATTGAGTAGAACAACTCCATCATCTTCATCCGGTTTGGAGAGAATAAGGTTCTTACTTTTCTTCAGATTTTCTGTCGACAAGATATGTTCTTTCGTTTGAGGGTGTTTTAGGATTGAATTCCTCTGTTGGTATTGATAACAGCAGTTAACAAATGTAGACTTCAGTCGATTAACGTTTAGCACAGGTTAATGTCAGACAGCTGGGAAAACAAGTTATCAAACTGTACTTTCAAATCCAACTGCTTGGTTTTACTTTGTGGATGAAAAAAAACTAGGACCTAGTGACAACACTTCGAGCAACTTGTTATCCAGATGCAGCTAGGATAAGTTACGAACACACCCTTCTGGATTGGCTAGAAATTTAGCGACTGACTTTACTGGATTGAGCCGCTCGCTTTTTCTTCTAGTCCTTTCTTCATATTCACTTGAACGTACGTTTCCAAGTCGGCACGCTCTTCAGGCTTCAGTCGATCCAACAGTGTTCACTTTTCACCAGGTTTTCGTCCAGTCCCTCATGTTCGTTAAGTGTGTCCCATTGTACTAATGTCACCGTAACATTGACGCGCTTTCTCCTCAAAACTGTCTATGTTGCCACATCACATTTTTGCTTCAATTCCACTCCAGCTTCGTATCCACGGGTTAAAGAACGAACTGATTGGTTCTGCGGCTGCATTCTATGTTTACTCATTTACTGGCTCCTGCGGAACTAGTTACGTGGGTCGCAGAACTAAGCGCTCATCTGAACGCATCATCCAACTTGATGGATTGGACGAAATCCTGGCGAAAAGTGAACACGTGAAATTATAAGGCTCAGTTTAGTAAACGCTGTGAACGATGAGGCGGACGAAGTGTTCGGTTATGATAGCGTATTGCTTAGCCGTGTGAACAGCACATGGTTACTTAGGTCTGGTTACCGTCAGCAACAGTTGTGTGGTCATAGGTATCATTTCCAACTGGCATACAGGCATGATAGAAAGAATAGGTTCTAGTTCAAAACTAATGGGATGAGCCATACTTTCCGAAATCTTGTTTGCACTCAAACAATGCCTGTCAAGGTGCTTACTTCTTGCAATTAAAGTAACCGGGTTTGGAGTGAGAGTAAGAGGACATTTCGTGGCTTTCACCACCGCGGTTGACAAGTTTCCATCCTTGCATCCACAACTCAGCCAAACGACAAAATTCATGCCAATAAACCCGATTAGGTTCTGTATTTTGATGTAACCGGTAGGAGGTCACGGGGATTTTGAGGGTCATAGTGTGATGAGTGCGAGTGTTCCAACAATCGGTGAAATACCTCAACGCGGCGAGAAGTTATGTCCAAACCCCGCACCGAGTAAATTACGGATAACACGGGCGACCAGACGAACGGATAAGGAATGGAAGGCAATAAACCTCTGACACAAGGGGTCAGCCACACACACACAAAACTAGACCGATGTGCACATGGCTTGTGAGTGGAAACGGCTGGTATGTTACAGATCGGAATTCCGGTTCATAAACGAGTGCTTGCGCGTTGCGTGGGAACGAGCGAGTTGGATTCGTGCTTTATTGAACGACTGTTTGCTACAATAGCACGAGAGACGTGCACGATCTAATGCTCGTAACTTGGCCGCCTTCACTTCCGTTTGTCAGATCATCGATTAACTTTCATGTATATTACACCAGTGAGCTGTATGCTCAATAGAATGCACGGCGTAGTAAACCACGGGTTGTTATTTTAATACACGATGTGATTATTTAGATTTATGCACTTTCAATGTTCTGGTGAGCGAGCCCGATCGACCCTTACGGCCAAACTGTGGTCTTCTAACCCCCTGATGCCATCCGATGCGCACAATTGATTTAAAATGTCAATATTCAAGGACTTCAGTATGCCTAAAATCCTGGACTTTTAACAGCCCTGTTTCGTTACCGTAAAGTACATATGCTGTATGATTCTGTGGATGCGATTGTTACATTTAGGTGAAATAGCTTTTTGATGCTAACTTTGCTTCGAATTGTGAACGCTATCCTAACCTTAGAAATGCGAGTTCCGTTTTTAACGTGTTTATTTCAATAATCTTAGACTGTTTCACTGAATTCGTTGGCTTTCTGTTCACTATTCTTTTTTACTTAATCAAGCTGTATTATCGACCGATTGTGTTACATACTACAGCACTGTTTTTTCGATCACTATGTATTGAGTTACAAGGCTGTTCGCGTGAGGAATTCTGCCTCTTATTGTCGAATGTCGTATCGGAGACCTATATAATCAATAAATAACGATTTTAGTGGAATATGAACTGCACTAAATCATGACTGGAACTAGGCGGAGTTGCCGAGAATCAAGTGGAGCATCTAACGCGTAGTCGATAATTGCAACCAAACCGCTGTGGGGAATAATGTTAACACCATATTATGAACTCCAAGGGTTACGTACCTCATTCTGAAAATGATATACCTTATCCTTGCGAAAAGAATACTTTCTCGTTGATGTCTGGTATGATCATCTGCAAGAAAACGTTGTGGTGATGATGCTGCCGTTGATAAAAACGTATGCTTTACGTCCGATGCTAATATGTTGTTTATAGTCTAACTGTATACAAACTCAATCTGTACACAAAGCATGAGTGTTGTTCTTTGAAAACGTACACTTATCCTCCAGACTAACCTTTGTGCATGTTTATCTACCATAGTGAGAAAACAAATACATGGGCTTGTTACTTCTTCGCTCTATCTAGTCAACCACACATTAAAAAAAAAGATTTTAAATACACTGTTGGGCAAAGAAGGATGATTGGGCTTCCAGCATTCCACTCATGCAGACCGTACGTACGCCTGGGCACTCATAGACAAATCAAATCATCAGGGTCAGTTGGTTTCGGCTAGTCGGCTCGGACCTGATTTGAAAATAGGACACGGTTTCCGTTCGGGATTTGTTGCATTTTTACTTACGTGCGCTCACCTTTCATTGTCGGTCGCTTGCGTGGTCTTTGCTGAACATCATTTTGCGATTAAGCGATGTTCAAACGGACTCTATATTCATCACTCTTCCGCCTGACTAGGCAGCACATCTGCGGTGCCGTACACAATTCGACAAAAAAGAACAATACACTCAGTGTGAGTTCGTTCTGACAAGAACAGTCATCACTATGGGACGGTTTAAACTCTCGTACAAAGCCTATCGCCTTAGGTTATCCGGTCATCCTGGACGGACAATATCGATAGTAAACGTTTTTGCAGTAAATTCTTGTGGTCTCACAACTTCCGGTTGACCAGACCACATGGATCACCATGACTGCATTGTGAAAATGCCCTATACGATTGTTGAATCCCTCATCATTGATTCTCTGCATGTGTACTCCTGTGGTTAGAATGTGACCCATCTGTTAGCTTCCTACATTCTTGTTCGTTGTTCTTAACATTCAACATGCTGAGGTTGATGGAGTTGCGCGACTAATTGCATGAGCAATAATAACAGAAGTTTGTTGCATTCACTCTGGGTGAATGAGTACTCATCTGGTGCACACCTAAATACGTGGCAACTTGTGATTGAGTGTCGTTTCTTTCCCATTTCCGGCCTTAGCTAGCCGATGTTGCCCGCTTCAATCCACTTTTTTTACCCGACAGTATACAGTGGATTTGCCATTATCAGGTGACCTAGCAATTGAACAAAGTAAGCAAACGATCTACGTCAACAATTTTGCACGTACGAAATCAGCCCATATTGTCTGATTAATATAGCCTCGTTGTATGTGAGCAGTTTCCGTGACACCTACATAAAAAGTATGAACAGAAGTTTATACTACGCATAGCTAAACCTTTGCTAATATCAATCGGACAAACACAACAGAGCGGGGCGTTCACTTTCATCGATCGCCCAGCATACCAGGCCAACGGGTAACGAAGTTGACCTGGATGGCTCCTTTTCCTCGTCAGTACGTAATAACCGCGTTGGTTCGCTTAGATTCGATCAGACAAGGTCGAATGCCCCTATACGCACAACAGCTGTCTGCCTATTTTCAAGTTGACCAATTGATTTTGATAAGCTGTACCGTTCACCCATTATCCGTAACTCCAACATATTCAAATAATGTTTTTAAATAGCTAATGAAATGAATCAAAGCGTTACTTAGTCAGCGTTGGAGGGATTTCCAAATGCCAAGTCATTTTCAGAGAAAATGGTGATTCATTGCGTGTCTCCAGACAAATACCACAATCTGTATGTTTACGTTTGGGCATATTCTGTGGATAGTTGTATGGGTATCGGACCCGTCAGATACGATGGAACGGCAATTATGCAATCGGCAGTTTGAATTCGGAGAAACGCTTACGGACACCGTAGCATCTCACTCTGGTAAGAATGTTGTGACCAGCCACAAATAACTGGTGACTTGACATCTGTTGTCATGTCAACTCAAAGTGACATTGCTAGTCCTACAATCTCCGTTTTAATGAACTATCTCTCACCTGCTCACGTATTCGTCTTGGTAGGTAGCTTACATGACTGTTAGAGGAAATAATTACAGGATACGCTTCTTGAGTCAAACAGATCAAGTATAATCATTGAGGGTATTTCTTGAGTGATCCCGTCAGTCTATCACTGATGTGTGCCCCCTGACGAAAGTGCTGTTTCTCACACGTATTTTGCACTGCTCAACGATTGATTGCTCGTCTTCCGTACTATGTTTAACCAGGACAATCAGCAACGAGTAGCGACACATTAACGGTCCGAAATTGGGTCACAATATCACGGTACCATTGATGAGTTTCGATCGACAAACCGTTTCCGAGAAATGAATTACAATTTGGTGCCGAATAGGCTGAAGATGACTTATGATCACATTGACACCCGACAGAGTTTTTCCGAACAATCAAAGGGTTCAAAACAACGAAAATGAGCTAAGCTCTAAAACAGGTGATACAGGCATCACTCAAGCAAAGTATAACAGGCAACTAGCTATTCGCATAACTATCATATTAACGTGACAAAACAAAAACATCTGAATCAAGGTCCAACTAATTGTCAAAAACAGGGAAGATGAAATATATAGGGGTAACCACTTGAAAGGGATAGTGTTAAGTCGAGTTTTCACGTCTGAACCTGAAAAGTCGATACACCGGGCCACAAAAATTCGAATACGACCAAGGTATACCCGCGGAATGAAAGTTTCACCCAGCGCTGGTTACCTGACCTGTCTAGCTCCTAGGTCAGTAGACCTCATACTCAAAGTATGTCAAGATTAGCGTACAATACCAAATAATATTTCCTCAATGACTGCCGCTACAGCAGTAGGTTCTTGCAAATGAGAATACCAGAGGAAGATCACGGATCACTCCGTTTCCTTGGATGGCGACTAGGACGTGCACCCAACCGAGTATCGGGGAACGTATCCACTTGAAGTTACATCCTTAATGTTTTGTGCTAACTCCGTCCCACGCAAAACAGTCGGCAGTTATGAGCACTTCTATGACGACGTGATGAAGAGAACAGTGAGAGGCAATTCGTACATCGACGACTGTTTTATGTGACTGAGATATTGATGTAACCAGGCGTTTCATAAAACAAGTTTATGATCTGCATCTGAAACAAGGCTTTCAGTTGAGAAAGTGGGTCTCAAACAATGGAGGTGTTGAACACGACCTCATCACAGCATGTCGATCTGTTGTGTGAAATTCGGGCTGAACGTACCATGGGTGCTTACTGGGATATCGGAAAAGGTTTGGTTCTGAGTTTATTCTCACCGGGCAGACCGAACAAGTCTGTTATCATGCTTATCCACTTTGTACGACCTCTTGGGGTTTGTTTCGCCATGGTAATTGCCAGGGAAACGCCTACTCCAAGCGGGCTACATAAGGAATGCAATTTCCACCCCAGAATTCATGCTGATAACTTCGGAACCCATGCCAAGAAATGCTTGCTTGACCTTTGACTGTGGCCATAAGTTGTGATGCCGACGAAGATGGTTTTAGTGCAGCATGCTATCGTGAAGACGAGGTCGGGTGGAATAAAACGAGGTGTCATACGTCTGTATCTTCTGGAAGAAGAGTGACGCAGTCAGAATGAGTGTGATCAGCACCCGGTCCACATTGAGTGCAAGGTAGACCATGGGAAACTCCTGGTGTCAAAACTTGCACCTCAGTGTCGGACACTTGGGAGGTCCAAATAATGGGAGTCTTGAAAAGGGCTTCCGTTACACTGCACTTTTTTGGTTTTGGTATTGTACGCTAATCTTGACATACTTTGAGTATGAGGTCTACTGACCTAGGAGCTAGACAGGTCAGGTAACCAGCGCTGGGTGAAACTTTCATTCCGCGGGTATACCTTGGTCGTATTCGAATTTTTGTGGCCCGGTGTATCGACTTTTCAGGTTCAGACGTGAAAACTCGACTTAACACTATCCCTTTCAAGTGGTTACCCCTATATATTTCATCTTCCCTGTTTTTGACAATTAGTTGGATCTTGATTCAGATGTTTTTGTTTTGTCACGTTAATATGATAGTTATGCGAATAGCTAGTTGCCTGTTATACTTTGCTTGAGTGATGCCTGTATCACCTGTTTTAGAGCTTAGCTCATTTTCGTTGTTTTGAACCCTTTGATTGTTCGGAAAAACTCTGTCGGGTGTCAATGTGATCATAAGTCATCTTCAGCCTATTCGGCACCAAATTGTAATTCATTTCTCGGAAACGGTTTGTCGATCGAAACTCATCTACTTAGCTAGGTTGATCAATGGTACCGTGATATCGTGACCCAATCTCGTTTTGATTATTCAGGATTGCCATATCTGTGCACGCGCGAACTTTGAAAGTCATTACACCTTCCTTCCGGTGTAATAGTTTCCGCTATGTTTTGCCTGTTGGAAACCTCAGGCTTCGGTTATTCTTTGCCTCAACTTCCGGGTGTGATCATTCCCTCCTCCCCGTTCAACAGGAAAGTAAGTGTCCAACCATCGAATTAACAAGCTCAGTGTGATCATCGCCCTGTACCGGTTTTTCCCCGTACTGAATTTCAACTAATTCCACGTCGAACTATCGTGCTGACGTACAAAGCAACGTAGTCCGATTTTAAATGGTGGATGTCAATGAATATTCTTTTGACTACCTCTCATGTTCAAATGAATCGGTGATTATTTCGGTTTGCAGTGTACGCCAGAGCTGATGCACTTTCATTTCGGTTGATACGTTTACTTCGACTGGAAGAAACCACACGTGTAATTGGTACATGTACAAGTCATGCTGTAGTCTAATCTTGCTGCAGGTATGGATACGGAAACAACCAAAGTGTATTCAACGCTGTTCTAATTTATGTCGCTGACTTCACGGTCTTCGGTGTTTCCCTTTGCTTCTTTCGCTAATTTGGACATAATTCGACAAAGAAGATAGTGGTGCTGACTGCACTGACGAACTATCACAGTGAAGATGTGGTTAGTAAGTTTGGCCTGTATACAATCAGGCATGATCGACTTTGAATTCGTTCAGACGGTATGGCTGGAACTACTGTTTACGGCAACCTTGACGGTGAAATGTTTATTGTAAAGAATTTATTAGAAGAGCAGATATTGACGCCTGCACGCCACTGACTATGATACGCTTCCTATATCGAATCAACGATGCCTGTTTGTATACTTTTAGACCAAACGTTTTGATCGTTTCCAGATAACGTATCCGATTATCAAAGTACAGAAATACCGGTTTACGCTCGATTTGCTTATTCTTTAAAAAACATCCACCAAAGTTGCGGTCTGCTTTCTCCATTTTTAGGCTTCCGCCAAGAAAACGTGTTTCGCGGCCTCCTAAACGATCGTTGTCCAGACCGCAAAGAATCAGGAGGTAATCGCTTGTTGGTTTAAAGTAACATGGTTTTCTCACTGTGTATTCCTCCTATTCTCGCCATTCCACTAAGTGTTATATAAGCATAGCACATTGTCATTTTATCGAACCGGTTTGGCTGTCGTTTGAGTTTTCAATGTTAGTTCCAGCCGATTCACTCTGGATTTAGTCTGAACAGGTATTTAAACGATAAGGCTCTTTAGGGTCGTTAAACATCTTTCTTCGTCTCGGTTGCTGTAATCTCTAGATGTGTGTGGTTGTTTGTTTGTCTATTCCTGTTCACTGATCCAATTGATGGTCGACGCCGAGAGTCCACTTTTCCATCAGAGTAGATTTTGTGTGATTTCCAGTTCATCGGAGAGATTCATGGCTACTCGAACCCCATCGAAAACTAGTTGTAGTCAGCACGTCTAGGCAGCCTGACAGTATCCCATCAATGGACGACCCAGTACGTTGCACGACAGAAGACGCTTTGGTATAAAAGTTGAAAAAGTAACCTTTTCACAATACACCTACATGTGTTCTCCACAGTTCACCCAATGTTGACTGTTTTCAGAACCGCAACAGACTACCAGTGCTTAGAAGACTTATACGCGCGGGTTCCTCCGAGTGATGCTTCAAGTCTTTTGGACTTGACCGCCTACGATCGTGTTGAATCTATATGCCGAAAGCCGTTTGAAACTATGGATCAGTGGCTTGCTGATGGGTTCTTCAAATGTTTCGAAGTTTGTGGTCTGATCACACAACCCACTAGATTGGTAATTTGGCTTGCCCAGCGCAGACTGATTGCCAATCGTTTGACCTGCCCCAAGTGCACGACCGAGATGATTTTACGATCCGCCAAACCCAGACGGCACATGTATCTCTGGGCGTGTCGAATATGCAACCGGAAGTTCTCCATTCGTATAGGTTCTATATTTCTTAAAGCAGGCGTTCCAGAAGCCAACATCATACTCGCCATGTACCTATGGTCTGTGGGCTATTCGATGGAGTTCTGCGGAACCGAACTGGAATGTTCGTTTACGTCAGCCAGATGGTATATTTGGTTAGCACTGAAGAGCGCTGCTGCCGTAAGTCCACTGTTAGATGTCACTATTACTTTTCAGCAATTGCGCCGTGATTTCAAGCCCGTTTCTGGCATTGTGGAAGTCGATTGGGATTCGTTTTTACGAACTACTAGTCGTCGGGATGGACTGGCTTTGTTGTGCGGAGTACAACGATCCACAGAAAAGGTTTTCGCCGTACGGTGTCCGAAACCAAACGATAAGGACGCTGTTCGAAAGTTAATTCAAAATAATATCACGGTGAGTCTGCGAAAATTATAATCATAAGTAACCAAAATATCCCTTTAATTTTATAGCACGGTTCGATCATCATAACACGTGATCGTCCAATGTTCTCTCAATTGCAACTGAGAACACTGGGTTACCCGCATTACATGCTTGACAAATCTCACCAAATTGCGCTGGACGACGTAGTTATAGATTTGACGCTGGTCGATAGTTTCATTGAAAGTATTAAAAGCCACATCCGCAAACAGGGCGGCCCCGGCATATTTTGTACAGACATTTTTCTCGCCGAAATGGTTGTTCGTCGAAGTTGGGGCAATAACCTCTTACCTATGCTTTTTTATTCCATCGCTCAAGCATATAATGTACCAAAATGATTATTGTGTAAGTCTTTTCAACGTTGCTTACTATGGAGGGTCAGCTCAGTCAGCAGCATCTCGTAAAACAGGTTGAATGTTAACTCAAGAATATAAAACGAAAACAACTGATAAAAAATAAGTAGCCGAAAGCAAAAGGTGTATTACAATAATGGACAATTTTACACTGCATGTGGGTTTTTATTTTTGTTTGCAAACAGCCTAAATGGCCCGTTTAATTCAACTTCACAGTTTGTTTACTTAAGATAAAGCAAATGATACCGAGCTCATTCGAATAACTGCAGTTCAACCCGAAATTGCTTACGCACTTCCTCTGGAAAACGCTTTTTTGTGTTAACTTTCGCAGATCGATTTCAAGGACATTTGTACCACGATTCTTACAAAAAACCATCATTATTCAAATCAACAGCTTGTAGCAGCCCGGTGATAGTACCGACAACCGCAGTCTCAGGATTGTGAACGTGAATCCCGAGTTTATTTGATTGCTGTCCTCAAAGTTGAGAAAATCTGGCAATATCCACTCCTCCCAATGTCGGTAAACCTCGTGTTATAAGGTAGAAAAATTTATCTTCTCTACGTTATATACCAAATCAGTTTGATTCAGTGTACGCGACCAAAATTGGTGATGACCTAAAACTTAATCGTGCCTCGTAAGAAATGTATTTTCGATCATATCGGGCACGTGGACATAAAACTCGGCTAGAATGTGAATGGCTGTATTCCGACCGGGACTGGCAAAACAGTTTTTATTTAACGCGAATGCATTCAAACTGTAGGTATTAAAAAAAACATGAAAACGAGCGAGGAATGCAAGAGCAGAGCAAGACTGATCACAGGAGTGCGATGAGTGTGCACAAAGAGAGTACGAAAAAAATGGCGACAACACCAAGTGAAGGACAAGTTGACCCGAGTGTGACCCACTTCATTAGCCCTCAACCAGTTTCTTCTTGGACGATGGCGCAGTAAATTTGTACGTTTTTTCCAACTTCGTCATCCTGCGTTCTTCTTTGCCTTTTTCTTCACTGGACTGGAAAAGGAAGTCAGTGTATAAAATATCTGAACGGTAATAAAAGACAGTTACATCAGGCTCAAGAACACAGACAACAATCATGATTATTAATCGACCATAGCAAAATAAACTAAACTGACGATTCGTCACGTTAGACGCTAAAAGTACGAGCGCTTATGTAATGGACGTGGGGAAGAGTGGCATTATGCTTTAAATAAGACATATCGATGCTCTAATTTTGTTTTGTAATCTCATAGCGCACAGTCTGGTTAATAAAGATCGGATCAAAACGTACTTTTGCTTTGTCCACAACAATTCCGATACAACATCAATCAGTGTAGTCTATACCTGTCTCCGGATAGATATTCAGTGTACTGACAAGAATCGGAAGTGCAGTGTCACATTGTAAGTCTAAATCTGTTTCAGCAGAGTAAGATACTGGTGATGAGATAGTGATACGCGACGAAACGTATCCTACTAACTTATCTTGACAAAGTATCGCGAACTGAAAAGGATTGGACTAGCTGATGTTCGAGAAAAGTCTTCACCATGTGTTGAAAAGCAGAAATAGAGGGTGGGGCAACAAAATACCAGATAGTTGATAAAACAGTATATAGTAGTGTACTAAAGTACGAAGGGCATAACCGGTTACTGACTAAAGGGCGAGTGAAATAGTTGTGGTGTTATTGATAATTATAGGCGAACGTGTGATCGCTGTCGGAATGAAGCATTCCAACAGTTGGAAAGCGAACTTAGCCTGAAAAACATCCCGGTTCGCAAAGCAGGAGAGTTTTTCTGGTCGTCCAGGACGTCGGGAACATCCCACAGGCTTGTTTGGGCAAATGATCGTAGCTTGTTTCATTTGCCTCCAGAATGGAACCGATGAACAGTCAGACGATTTGTACACCTTCCCTCGAATGGTTTTAAATCCAATTTTCTTAATTCGGAAAATGTACTGTATGGAAAATGTGTGAGATTACAAGAACTGCATGGCTTCTACTACATTTTTGTTCGTTCCCGGGCAATAGATTTATCTCGCTACGAATGCTCTCGGTAAGGATGTGATAAAGAACAGTGAAAGGAGACGGGATGTATAAAGCCCGCTAAGGTTTTGAAAATTTGATAACTGTTGGCAAGATAACGAATGAGGATTTCTGGGGGCTGATCATTCATACAATTTATAGTGCACTAATTTCAAAAACTCGTTAACATTTGAATGCGGATACAGCGAAAGCAGATACGACATGATTTTTATGATTTATTCGCTTACCACAATCAAGAATGTTGATACGCCTGCCGAACTTCCGGTTTCGTAGACATCGACATCTCTTGAGCCTTCTGGAGATACCTTCTTCAAAACGCTTTTTATAATCGAAAGAATCGGACTATGAGAATCTGTAGTGGTTTCGTCTGTTTCGGTTCCGGCTACATCTCTCTTATCTATTCCGCGGACCATCAAAACTTTGAACTTCGTGTCGGCGAGGAACTGTTGAATTGTCGATTCCAATTCTGTTTCAGCCGCACTAACCGTCGCAGTTCTCTCCATATTCTTTTGTATTAGTTTGAGATACCGTAATCGGTGTTCGAGCGTTTTCAGTGCAAAATGAAATTTTGCTGCACCAGTTGGTGTGACATTCAGCGCCGAAGACGTCCGGACGAACTCACGTGGACGTATCCGTATTATTTTATCGCTGTTGGGGTTTATTCCATGCAAATCCACGTATTCCATGGGATCGCTGTTGTCATACTCGGAGTATAGCGTTAGTAGAACCTCTGAGGCTAAATCCCCAAGCTCCACATCAGCTGGGAAAAAATATAAACAAGGGATAAGTCGCGTAAAAAATAAAGACAACCGTTATCCAGAGAACCATATATAAACTTTCGGGCAAACATCAAACCGAATCCACGAAACAAAAAGGTGTAAAGAAGTCACTATGGCAAGAAGAAACGTTGTCCATATTGAGAGAGGTAATTAGCTTAGTTCACATTCACCACCGTCCACTGTTGATTGCAGTCCTCGCATTCCGATAGGTCGTTCGGCCAGCCCACTTCGACAGGAAGTACTAGATTCGGGTTTCACTCTTATATGAGTTCATTAGTAGTGCATACCCTTGTCTAGGTGGAAATTTGCATTCTGGCTCTCGTATTTGAGATTAACGTGTTAATCACAACACCAGTAGTTTCAAGAGAGGCATGATCGAACAAATGTCCAAACGATCAATCAGAGTCATGTGTGAATATTGTTCAGATCGCCGGATCATTCCGAAGGAAGAAAAAACGGAGACTTTTTTTCGTTCCAATTTGTAACCTTTGGTCAGGGCTTCTCAGTTGGGTTGAAGTTATTGTCTTCATTGAACCAACTGAGCATGGCTTAACTTACTGACAGAATTTCAGGGATCTGGAATATTTCGAATGGAGGTTACTGGCGTTGTGATTGTCATATCATCTCGAAAACAGGAGGGCCGGGGTGCAAATATCGGTCCGAACGAGGATATGCACTACAGATGAGTTCCGATGCAAGCTAGTCGAGCGGCCTGTCCAGATACGAAAGTTGCGATCAAGTATGAGTGGCGTTCAATGTAAAATAATCTAGATCCCCAAATATCTGTTGATAAGATAACCGGCTAGCAAATGAGAGTGGTTTCAAAGGACTCGTAGGTATGACCTACACAAGCATACATGAGGCTGACCGAGTAGTAATGTACCTCCGGCGATCACTAATCACAAGAGATTTTAAAAAATCCTGTCCGCTTGAAAATAAAGGAGCATGCGTTTTGTTTTAGCCTCAGTTTGTCTTGGTCATCAAATACGAGTCAAAATCATTACGTTGGTCTGAATACCGAATATGGCATATATAAGCGAAGCAGGTGGGACAGCGGCCCACCCTACAATTGTGTTAAAAGTGCTCAAGGACAGCTCAATCACACAACAGTATGAGATTTAAAAAATGTTTCTTAGCTTTGTAAAAGTACAGTTTCACGCATCACTGTGCCACAAATGGTTTCTCAGAGGACATGCGTCACGACATCCATGAAAGTGCATTAGTCAGCATAGTAGACGATACAGAAGGATCAATATACTCTTCACAAAATCTCAGACAGTAGCCTCCGTGTTGTGTACTGCAATATAACTTAATTTCTGCTGATATTTGATTGAACCTATGTGTCGTTATTTTTCCTCACAGCAAGCTTCACGAGTATTCCAGTATGTCTTATCTTTAGTATTCTGCGTAGAAGACTGCTGATTTTCTTAAACGTAGCAGATCATCTTTATAATTAGATAGTGGCTTTTCCGATTACCGGCGTGTGACCTGAAATGAGGGCCATAATGCGTAATTTTGCCACCTAATCAAAACAAGGCGGATCGCATTGGGGTAGGGACTAAAAGTACACATAGGAGAATCGACACCGTGTGACGTCCAACGCTGGCATGCTTCCCAACCGAGTTTGGTCAGCAAATGTCATCTGGTATGAGTGTGACCGCTAACATGGAGATGTGCAGAAGTTATTTCAAGTGTCGAGCAGGCACTTTCTAAATTGACAATACAGGATGCAGAGAAAGTGCGTTCGCAACTGGTTGATATTTCTAGATCTTAGCAAAAAAAGGACCTGTAAACTTGCACCAGAAGAGGATGCAGCATTGAAGAATGAGATCATATGAAACTCTCGTTATAATGGTAACAACAATGTTAAAACCGAATAGAGCAGACTATAAAGCGAGAGAACACCTACGAGAATGACTATACGAGAAGATTGGGAATACAATTGCGACTTTAATTGTGAATGGGAATAAGGATGAAGTGAGCAAGTATTTACGTATGGTAAAAGGTGGTATAGTTTACACCCGAAATCCACATCAGCCTCGTCTTCCTTTATGGAATGCCAAAAGTTCAGAAAGCTCATGTAACTGTCAGAGCTATTGTTGATGAGATTGGTTCTATTCCATACGAGCATGCTGAGTATTTCGGCAGGGATTTTACAATTAGTAACAGGGGATTGGGCCGTACTACCAAGAACCCTTATGACTTTGTGCATAGAACCGGCTCGATTTCTGTCTACCACGATGAAGTACCCGTTAGTTTTTGTCACATCACACTACAGGCAATAGCATTAGAAACAATCAGACAATGATTATTATGCGACAATACACTGAAAGGTAAAACAAACCTAACCACTGACCAGATGGTAGCTGGGATATCCGTATGTTTAGATATGAACTACTTCGTTTTCAACTCAAAAGTATAGATTTAAAAACATGTACTAGCCACGGGATCTCCAAAATCCCTTGTTTTGGCAGACGTTTATATGGAATAATTTGGAAAAAGAATTGAGTCAATTTGAAAGCCCATAAAAAGTTTGGTGGCACTACTTGGTCGAACCCTTTGTGATTATGAGATCGGGTTGAGACGTTTTTACGTACCTAAATCGGATAGACTCCAAAATCAGAGACAATAGAGCTAGTCTAGTAGTGATGATCTGCCACTTCCAGAATGTCTGGTCCATAAGACGAGGCCTATTGGATCGTCATCTTGGTTACGCGTTCAGTCGCTTGGCCCACACCGAGAAATCAGAAGAGACACGGCTGCACTGTTTATTGGACGAGCGAGACGAGACAAATTAAGGCCACAGAAGCTCTAGATTTATGGGACAAAACTATTACCGTAGATGGCCGACAGACACAAAGCGAACCAAATGAGACAGTCATATATGGCAGTCAGGGAGTAGGAACAAATCACGTTACAGAGGGCTTCAGAAGGCGACGCGGGGAAAACACTGTTCAGATAGCGCGCAGGCGTTCGACCGCACACTTGCAATCTGATTGGCTGAATGGGATCACACCACCATCCACGACCATACCATCCGAGCTGGGCCGGTCGATCGATGTGGCATGACGCGTCCTGGCTGTCTCGTTAGGGGATGCACCTCTTAACAAGGCCTCAGGGCCATCGTGTATCATAGAGCCCCAGACTACTTAATATTCTTGGCCATAAATCTGCTCACCCTGAACAGGTTCATGGTAACTTTGCAAGCACAATGTTCCATAAGATTTTGCATTTATGCATAGATGTGAGTGACCGAAAGATAGCACAGAAAGAAGCAATGGTCACGTTAATGAACAGAGGTTACCCTGAACAATTAGGACGGGTACTCAACTCAGTAGCAAAGACGTCGAAAGAATGGAAAAGTACTGTTGTTGTTTCATTTAAGGAAGGGACGTCAGAACCTATCTGTAGGGTCTTGAACGGAGTAGATGTCGGGACGCTTTTTCAAGAGTAAAATCTTTATGTATTTTAATGATCCATTGCCTGTTGATAAAAATGGTAATTATGTATATAGAACAAAATTCAAGGACTGCTCGCAAGTTTACATTAGGCACAACACGATAACTGAAAACTAGAGTAGGTGAGCGCCGATGAGGCACTAGTAAAGCACACGAAAATCATTTGGAGTATCAGGCCAAGATCAAGGATTCCGCATTAAGTACGGGTCATAAAATTAGCCCGGAAAATGTTGAGATAATTAGACGAGGGTTTAGGACTGCACAGAAACACTTAGTTACGAAGGCCAATTACGTTGTAAATAAGGTTGACGGGACTGAACTCTGGCACATGGCGGTAGGTCTTGGACCGATCGAACTAACTTGTATTGATGGCTGTGATTCCGCACCTACTTCCTTTAAAAATACTTGGCCCTTTGGCAAACTTATGTGATAAATTATATTTCGCTATCTGTTCACGGGTCCCCAATCTGCTATAATTAACAATTCGAACCCAGTACTAACCCATTGTCTATGTACACTTGCTCATAGTCTGTTACCTTTTACTTCGTTTAGTTGTTTACGTCTAGCCTGTCTTAAGTACCATCAAATTTGTAACTGATTCGTTTGGTCTGAAGAAGCTTCCGCGTCAAAAGTGAAACATTACCAGCAAACCAAACTACCGATTGTTCGCAAGTTGTTCTGAGATTATGAATACTCAAACAATCTCAAGTATATCATCATCATCAGAGACAACAATACATCAGTGGTTCACACTGATGCTTAACTGTCACACAACCATGAAGAAGAAGAAACAAACCCTGTTTAGGAAGAGAAAAGAAAAAAGGGAGACGGGAGGGGACCTAGTCATTAAAACTAGCTAAGTCTATATTCAAACATACAAAATCAAGGCGCCTACACTTGCAAACAAACAACCGAGCTGTAAGTGAAAGTAAGGCGTCATCAGCAAGACAGTTTCCTTGCGGCTTTCACTGCCCCGCGTCATTAAGTGCACTCACTTCACAGACAACTCGGACAAACAACGACAACATTCACGCCACTGAGCTCGGTCAGCCGCTAAGTCACACTACTTAGTTCAATTGCTCCAGTTTAGTCCGATTACTGGTGCTCACTACCGTCACATTATGGATGCACGAATTATCATGGCCTGTCAGCAACGGTCCGCCCACAGGCTTTACGTTTTGTCCACGCTACATAACTGCTTTTCGATATTCTATCGAGTATCGGATTAAAGACTCCTCTGATCTGCTCTCCTATCATAGGAAGTAAAAAACAATATGTAGACAGGAGTCAAGAGAATCAAGATAACTGGAGGTCATTGTGTAAACTGAATCAACATACGGAACAAAATAGATTGGTCCGAGAGTCACCTGTTTTCAAGATGAAATAATTATGACAACTCGGTACAAGTAAGGCCCTAATCTCGATATTCTTTTTTTGTCATTCTATCAAACTGACCACAGTACCATCCCTTGAACCCACATGGATTCACCCAGCCTACTGTTCACTTAGATGATACACTGTTTTTTTTTTGGGGGGGGGTTCAACTATTGTACACATTTCCCGGGATATAAATAAGTATTATTTAGACATCAGCCGGCTTACGTGCATGTGCGGGGTTCCTGTTTCTATGACGGACAGGCGAGATTGAGGATTGATTTCCACTCAGTGCTGGTCTATTTTGACGCGAAAATTCACAGATGCTGTAATGAATACTATCATCCGCGCATATTACAATAATCAAGTCACTGATGCAAATAAACTGGATCTGTTCGGGACCAGTCGTGATAAGCTTCGGAAGTTGTAACTGTCGGTGCCTTTGGACTTCATAGTTTCGACCGTTAATGTAACTCAGCATTCAAGTGCATTTCTAATACTGGATATTTGCCAACTCCCTTTCCTGACATGGTTTTAACGTGTGACCGTTACTTTTGGAATCTCTACTCTTCATAAGCTTAATGGCAAAAGAAGTAGAATTGACAACTGCAGTACACCAAGTGACAAAATCGTGCGACCCCCGTCTGTTCAAGCCAACTTCACTAGATTCACGTCCGGATTGTTCAATCGTTTGCGTAAGTACATATGTTTGTCGCAAGCATTGAAACAATGTGCTCGACAGGGAGGCTAAACCAATCACGACAAAACTGTATGACCACTGCAGATTATTGGTAACGTCAGCCTGAAGCACTGACCTAATGTTGGCAGGCCACATGGAAGTCAGGTGCCCTGATAATCTAGCATGCGTCGCTGCCTAATTAAGATTATGGCTGCCGACGACCTAAGTGAAAACTCCCGTAAATAAAGAAGAAAGAGACCGAACAATCGTACCGGCCACCTTCGAACTAAGGAACAATTAGGATAGCGCTGCTCATAAACACGCACTCAGAATGCGCATACCAAATTCTTAACAAGGTGACACCATGTGTGTTGCAACAGCCAACCAATTTGAACTCGACCAAAAATGGACAACGAATTTCGCATTCGTCATCATTTGGAGACACTAGATATCGAAACCTCGTCCCTTACCAGTAGTCTAAAAATAGAATGACTTACCCTGGTTTTCCACAAGCTCCTTGCAAATTTTTAAATATACTTCCGTCACGGCTGCAAACCGTTCATATGGATAATTGACTGTTAGCTCCTCTGGGTAGGTGAATCGGGTGAGCTTGGCTTTTGCTAGCGCATACACAAGCTACAAAGTGAAGATTGAATAGGTAAAGAAAGTGAAGGGACTCTTACGCTAAAAAAAACATGGAAACTGCTTTGAGATCTGATATTATAACTGGGGCGGACACGGTGGTGAACGGAGCATTAAATAAACAAAATACCGGACCGATAAGAGAGACCCGATCCTTGAGCATGAGCGATAGTCTCATGGATTATTAAAACTTATTTGACGAACAGGGCTTTAAAAAAGCTAGATCGCAGCATATCATAAACGCGTGTATATCGCGAATTCCTACAGAATCCGTGTTATAATCTAGCGAAATGTCTTGTTAATAAACAGAGCCTCACTAGAGCCCTTGGGGGAGTACGATAAAACTAACTCTAATAATGCGAATTCGAAGTCAAGATTTAGCAGATAATTGTGTTTCCTCACCCTCGTTGAGCTGGGTGAAAGCCACTGGTAGGATAGAAAAAGATGTTCAACGCAAAATCCGCCAAAAAAACGTATATAATTGGAGGAATCTTACAGAACTAATGCCCGGAGCGCAAGTCACAGCTACTGTTCAGTCTACCATACGTACGACAAATACATCAGTTAATCACAGAGTTTAGCAATAAATGCATATGCGCTACGTTCATTATTGCCGTGTTGTCGCTGGTTTTGATTGGCTGATCTTGTCGTGTCCTAATTGGACAATATGGACGACTACCCGACACACGTTTGTTCATCTGCGCCAGCATAACCAACTTTATGTTTCGAGTGGCAATCCGTCTTAGCCCAAATTATACGCGTTTTTTTCCATTGCGAAGATCAGAGGTTCAGCCAGTCACGGACCTTTAATACAGAATGCTGAGCATGACCACGAGGTCGTGTTGAGTATCAAAGTACACTATTTGGTACTTCGTCACTATTCTGCCTAGGGTGCTTCAAAGTTAGAGGATATTAAAGCCAATACGGAAACCAGTTTTCGACAATGTTATTCCGTTCATAAAATGGCTGGAGGATTCATTTATGAGACTTTGACAGCATTATGGTGTAGACATCCTAGAGACAAGTTTTTTTAAAGCTTTTTTGACTTCTCTAAACAGTGGACTGCATTGCTAACGAGGGAGAATGATTTGTTAACATTCCACAAGGCTACTAACGCGATTACCGTTATGGTTGTGTTGACCTAGATGAAAATGCTTTCGACTAGTTCCAAAATCAGCGCCTATAGAAACAATACGCAATTATCCCTATGGGTTGCTGGGGAGACCGGTTTGGAAGCCAAATTCACTATCCCTGTTGTGCAACATCTCGGAAAGTACCACCGAAACTAAAGACTTTAACCGACACAACTCGACGCAGGGCAAATTAACGGATGAGCTTTGTATCTCCGCAATCAGTCAAAAAATTGTAACAGAATCCGGGCCAAATGCTCCCGACTGCAGTTGGTTGAAGAGTAAGCACAAACACGAAAGCCATAAACAATGGAACTGCTTCTGTCTGTGATCCATCTAGTAGAGTCCTGTGTGCATTAGAAACAAACCGAACCATGCTCGCAAAAAATGTTTTTCGAAGGTATCTTTCGACAACAGAAATAAGAACGCCGGTTGTTTACTTTAAAAATTAAAGATCTTATTTTTACGTTTACATAATCCACATTTTCGATCGTTAAACAACTGGAAACTACACCGTACTCAACGGATTCTCTTGGAGTATCTGTAGCACTTTTCAGAAGCAATTCCTCACATCATTTTAGTTGTTTAAAAAAACTGACAGGTTCCTGAGGGAAGTTTGTGAGGAATTTTGTGATACGGCAGACAGAAAAGAATATTCCACTCACCGAACCCAAGCTGTTTATTATCGCGAGCGACTTCGGGGAAAACGCTTCAGCTTCTGAAAAGGTGGAATGAGCGTGGAAAATCGGAAACAGGTGAGTCATGCGATTGCTGTTTGTGACGAAACTGTGAATATAACAAATGGGCACAACAACGAAGTGATGTTCTTGGTGAACCGAATTACGGTTACGATAGTGAGATTAGACAAATAAAAAGGACGTTCGTATGTTGATTTGTACGCGGACATGGGAAAGACACTAGGACCAGCTGAACTTTGGACCCTCAGAATTGTAACTATTGTAACGATTGGTCATGAAGTGATCTGTGGTCATCCAACCAATGGAATGCCAACAGCCGCCAACACGTGAGGTACATAAACGCAGGACTAACAGAAGTTATTTATTTATTGTTGACCGTAAAAAGCGAAATAGTGACTGCACAAAAAATACTCCAAAATTTTGTGGGTTGTGTACATTCAGTAGGACATTAAACAATGGCACAATATTGGCTTTGGTCGTTGACAGGTGCATAAGGATCAAGGACGCAGCAGTTTGCGTTTGCCGCCTATCAAATAATATCTAAAAATCAGCTTGACTGGTCATACTTGTTGCTATCCAAAGATACGGATAGAGCAGAGAATAAAACTATCCAATTGCAGATACTTTGTCTACCTTCGTATGGCTATCCTTGTCCGCTATCGACATTTCCCATATCAACCGATTGTTCCGAATCCATTTTTTTAATCTACACCAAAACTGCACGACCAGAACACACTAAGATTGTAAATGGAAGAAAACCTGTAAGGCACTGCTGACAGCCAATAGAAGGTGTGGAAAGACGGATTAGTTTAATGTTGCTTGAGTAAATTAAGGATGGTAGAGTTGTCATGTATGCATCACTCTAGTTACGCAGCGTGACTTTAACACAAGACATACAGATGGGACTAAGCAACTGTGGAAGATTGCCAAAATTACCCAAGAATCTGGGTCGTGTGATGTTCTCCGAGCATGTTCTACTTTGCATACACATGTACGCATGGGCAGGGTATGAAAGAATGTAGACAAAGAATAATATACGCACGGATGGGCGACTGGTTGTCATTCTCTCTGAAAATCTCTAAGAAAGAATACCCACTTCCCAATTTTGGCAAAAAATTAACAGTCAAGTTAAGACAATATGTATGAAAAGAGGGGAATACAGAGTAAGTATGTGAACACATTGTCCCTGCTTTATTCTCATATATCAGCTCAGGTTAGGGTCTACGGTAGGCTATTTTACAGTTTCAACGACAAGAGTGGCGTAATTCAAAGCTGTCCACTTTCGCTATTTAGGCACCGTTAGCGGCAATCACAAGATGTCGGCGTGGACCTCTTGCCTGACTGGTTTTGATTCTGCTGACGACAAGATATTGTTTGACAAGTTTCGAACAGTACAGATAATACTAGACGCTATTACGTGCTCTTCGGAATGTGCAGAGCGCTTCCGCAAGACTGCTGTGATTATGTATATCTGATGGTAGGTAATGAAATTACGGAGGTTGTTGACTGATTTGCCTATTTAGAACATTGTACCAGCAGTGATGAAGGTATAGGAAATTAAACAGAAGTTCATATCTTCACATACGGTCTCTCACGGTAGAAGACGTGAAATGTCTCAGGGTATTGGACCGTCAATGTCTGCGTTTAATCGTTCGCGTTGAGTGGCGCAAACGGACTAACTATGATGCACTTAGAAGGTGGGTATATGTCAGTGATTGTCAAGTGAGCACTTCTGTTCAGTCTTTATACCTGTATAGACTTAGACGGTTAGGTCATGTACTAAGTATACCAGCTAGTCGTCCGCCACGCCGGACGCTGTCGACGCTGCGGCCGACTGATGTAAGAAGTGAGGTGGGCAGATGACCTGGCATAAAGAAATGACGTCGTCCATCGATGAGTTAGCCACTGTGGTTCCCATGAATACCATAGTCGGTGACTGCAGAGTTCAAATTAAAATCGGGCTGCGCCGTGTCGTTTTCTGGTGGGGCTGCCTGTGATGCAAGTGCATTCAATAACGTAGGAAGCCCGCCTTGCTGATGACGCCTTACTTTAACTCATGGCTTGGTTATTTGCTTTCAGGGTGTAAACACCTTGATTTTGAAAGTTTGAATATATAGACGACTAACTTTTAATACTTAAGTCCTCCATCTTTCCTTTAGTTTCTTTCTCTCAGCTAAGGTTTGATTTTTTCTTCATGGCTGTACGGTAGTTAAGCATCAGCGAAAGCCTTTGGTCTACTGCTGTCTTTGATTATGATTTGGCAGGTGTCTACGCGAAAAGGAGGCATAACAATTAAGGAAAATGTGAAACACTGGGTTCCCTTTGGTAACTTCATCAGCGCAGAAAGAAGACATATGTTGCAACATGTTAACATTTCGTTTACTCTCATCAGTTGCAAACGTAAAACATGTGAGTTATACACGATACACAAATAGAAATAGACAGAGTATGGACATCGTATACAATCACACCACGTATTATGTCATCGCCACCACGGCAACCCAGACACGTCATGGTAACAGGTCGCCAGGCGGACCTATTCAGATCATTATTCAAGATATTGTTACGTCAACAGAGCCCGAAGCTACTGGCTTTTAGCGAAGTCATGTTGATCAGAACTCACTAACCGGCGCTATGTGCACAGAATTGGTTGAAGTAACCCATAAGGTTGCCGTGGTGATGATGACACAATCCGAGATGTGATTGTATACGATGTTCATACCCTGTCTATCTCTATTTGTGTATCATATATAACTTACATGTTTTACGTTTGCGACTGATGAGAGTAAACGAAATATTAACATATCGCAACATGTTTTCTTTCTGCCCTGATGAAATGAAAGAAAAGGACCGGCGGATTGTTTAAACAAACCAAGACCCCGGAATGGTCTTAATTTGAATCCGCCACCAATACAAAATCTATGTGTTAGAAATTTAACTAAGAGAATTTAAAAAATTTCGTGCATTCTTATCATCCCCACGCAAAATAGGGTTTTTACGACAATCAAGATGGAGTTAAAATAAATTCGACTGAAACCCAAAAGGATTATTCATGTAGTGATCGCCAAGATAACCTGGAGTTCTGGTTGACTGTTCTTGTGAGTGTAATAGTGACGATCACGACTAATGGTAATTACTACGAAGAAACCTAATGAATGAGGCTTTTGATTACCAATCACTGAATAACGTTACGAATGGTATGAAACCAGAACCGATAGACAAGCCCATCTCTGTCCGTAATGGCTATGTCGTACAACACGGATAGGTAGCAAAGGCTAGTTAGCTTGTATTTCAAAAACTAACCTGGGCTTTCTTGCAAAAATGATTCGTAGGAGTACAAACTGAGCATCAGTCGACAGCGGATCAACTCGTTGGTCCACAATTTCAATTCACTCTCTTCTAAAGCGACTGTGAACGAAACTGACCGGAACCTGTTAACGCGAGCATAGTCCGCGAACGCGATTGGTAAGCCACTTTTAACATCAGCTGGCACCGGAGCAGTGAGTATTCGGAAGAATTCCCTTAAGTGACGCTTGATAACACGTCGCCCTTTAGCACGTCGACGAACGCGCATGTTCTACAGTGCCAGAAGGTACAAAAAAGCAATACTCATCACCACAGCTAATGTGGCTGACATTTATATTTTAAAATAACGCCAAACCTGTTGGCAACAACTGAAAAATACGACATTTGTGACTAAGCAGAGAGATACGCTAAGCCCTCGAAGTGAAGGCACACCAATAATGGTAGAAACAAACGACAAATCAGATAACATTCCCAACTAAATTACTCTTAACAAATCAAATACCAAAAACAGATGGTTTGGGATGCACCACTCGACTTAGATAGGAACCTGATGTAAAATAACATGAATCAGATCGAAATGTTCAACACTGTGAGGCGCTTGTTAAGGCCAACTATAGACATAGGAGTGGAGCCTGTGGTACGGCGTCGCGATGTATTACGCACAGTTACGATATGGAAGGTTAAAAAAAGTTTTAAGAATGACCTGGAATGAGTGGCTCATTCATCACCACCAATACGTTGGTCATTGACACACAAGCTCAATTGCCACATATCCGAAAAAAACCTGGTTTGGAGATAGAAAACCACGGAAATAATGGGACTAGTCTCTTAAAACACTAGTACCAAAGTAGTCGGAGATTTGGTTAGCTTCAAGTTTAATATCATCCATATTTAGTTGCAGATTTCGCAATCAGGTAAACTTTCCAGCCACCTCTTTTCGAGAAGAGACAATAAACTCGAGTTTCGCGCTTATTATAGCTCGTCAGTAGTGCACATCCCAGCCATAGTCGAGATTAGAGCCCTGGCCACGCTTTCATGAAGCAGCCGCATTGACCACTGCGCCACTAAAATCATGGACGTGGCAGGAATATACAATACCGGCGGGCGCTTCTTTTCGAAAATGGTTGGCCGGAAAGTCTATCTGCATGCAAACGCTACAATTAAGTGTGTGATGTTCGGTTTGAAACTAGCCCTTAGATTTCAACAATCCGCAATTAGGTGGCTACAAATGTAACTTCACGAATGAGTTACAAGTGACAGTAAAATTGTACCTCCATCCTTACTGCCTTCATTATCCCGTTTTATCTACTGGACGTAGGTTTGAATTTCTGGCCTGCGTGGTATTGATGAGACCCAACAAGATCGAAACAGCCGTCCACCACAACAATGGTGGCCACTGCGACCGACTGTTTGTTATCCATTGTCAATAATTGAAAGACAACTCGGTCGAACAACATTCATAACACTAACTTCTATTGGGTATCTTTTTTAACATCTCCAGCTGGAAACTACGCGAGTCACGCCAATCCCAGTCCAGCAAGCGATCACGCACTAAGATTCTTAACTTACTAGCGGCTGTGTTCAATCACCTTTACCCAGTCATCGACGGACCACCTCATGCTTTAGGCCAGTAACCTGGGAGAGCATCAAAAGGTGCATAGCAAGATGGTGGATTGGTATTTTTTACTGTGTGGCCTAATCGCTTAAATTCGTATTTCTAAAGCCTGAATGAGATGACCAACTTGATTTCCACCGTCAAAACAGCACCGCTCAGCTCCACGATAGCAACTCCTTGTACGTGACTGAGAGTAAACACAGAAATGTTTTGTAGTCGCAGCACAAAAATGCTTTGGCTGTGCTCTTACAGATGTGACCCTTAGGTTCAAGTGTAACACTTGTGATATCAAAGATGTCCCAAGCTGTATAACTATTGTAGCCTATAAATAAAGGCCCTGGTTTAATGCCTCGCATTTAGGTCATTTAAGGCACAGTTTCCCATGCACCAAAACCGACTGAAACTTCATCGTTCGTATTAAGTGACAATATAACAAGGTTGGAACAACACCTGGCACACTGAGGCTATAAAGTAGACCTCAAAAGAAGGAGCGAAAGGGAAGACAATATAATTTTAAAAAAATCCGTGCCGCCTGGGTGTGGCCAGATAAAAGTGCCGCTTCGTTAGCGTGATTCAGATCAGGAAGACCTCAACTCCTGAATTCTGTGAGCATTCTAGGTAGATCTACATTACTTTGATTGTGAAACGTACTTAAATTGTGGTGCCGTCGCGGACTTCCGTTTCAGTTATTGGTTCTAAAGTGAAAAACCAGGGTATAATCTTGGACGTTGTGTAGCGTATCTCAGATCCCCTTCTACCAGAACATCAAAAAAATCGGGAATTACTAACACGAATTTTGTGCAGACTCCGGCCAATACAAAACTCATGCGAGATCCGTTACAACCACTGTCTGTTCCGTAGGTCAATGAACATACAAGAAACGCCAATTTGAACAGGCTTGAGTGATGGAATCTGTTCACCTAGGGCAATATACAGTACACTGAACGACACACCTACCACACTGTGTAGGAGCGGAACAAAACAGATTTCTTACGTTAGTTGCTACCCCTAACGAGTATATGAAAGTAGTGAACTGGAGGCAAGAACCACCTGCGCTGCCCTTCAAAGCATTTCGCCGTCAGCTAACTGTTTTGACTTATGAATACGCGCGCCACTTGCCTTTTCCATAGTATCACCACTGGGTACCTTCTCAGGAATTGCATGGAAAAGAAGCTGAAACAACCAGCTAAAATTAACCAACGCAAAGGCAGCTATAAATTCGTTAGTTTCTCCAGTCAGCCGAGTTTTCGATTTACAAGCAAACTACGCTTAAGATTCAATCCTTTCTCAATCTAATAAGTGAATTGCCGGCCGACACTTTTCGTTTGACGTCTAACAGTTTAAGGAATTTCTCTGAAATCTAACGTTTGGCTTGTTTATGGACTATTGTGCTGCAAGTAACAGCACAAACTTCCCGTACCACCTGAGAACTCAAGATAAAGCAAGACTTAATAGTCAGACAGGTCGGATGCCTTAGCCCACATTCTAAACACGGTCCACATGCACCTCAAAATGAATAAACGGGAACTACTCACAAAACGATCAATGTAATTCTCAAGCGCACTTTCTGAAATGAAGCGTAACTGCAACTCCAATCACTGCTTACAAACATCGGTCTTGAGGTTTGAGAATCCTAGATACCTGTCTACGAATTCTCATTCCGTTTGCAAAATGAGCAGTCGACTCAAGAATTGCCCCGAACAATTACTGGCAAACAAAACAAAACAGCCTTGAAGTATAGAAACCACCGTCAACGCCGATCATCTGTAAATACTATCCACTAGCACATGACGCAGGGTAATAATGTGATACATACAAAAACAGTTATATCAAAAATCTACAAACTTCTGATGTTTACTCGGCAACTGTACATGACGTAGCATTAAACGGAAGAGCAATTTAAACGCAATATGGACAAGACTGATACCTCTATGACTGCGACATAAACCACAGATCGTGTACTTTGTAAAAGGAAATATCTTATGACCAGCACCAATTGTAAGGTGCCTTTTCAATTTCCAAAACCACAGTTCTGATATTAACCAAGCTACATTGTCTTCAGAAATAGGTTTTATCAAAGTGTCGAAAATTTAAACATGACATCCCAGCCTGTGATATGAGACCCTGCAATGCCCCGTTCAATTATGGGGTGGGCTGGATGTCTTGAGATAAGTTGAAGAGTTTACGAAACACATTATAATGTCGCGCAAAAACTTCACATAAATCACCAAAACATGGCCACCACTACTGCATAAATCAATGTTTATACCGGGGCTGAACAGTGCCAAGCTCTCAAAAATAAAGATAACACGAGCTGAGAAAAATAACGAAGACGGCGACGTAACAATTCGAATTTCAGACAAACAACCAGTGACGAGCGCCTTCAGGCTTCCTGAAATAAACAGTGAGTCACTGAGAATCAAGCAATGTGCACTACCAAAATAGCCGGTTATATCGACTGGTTATAGTGACAGACCGATCAACAATGAGAGGAGAATCAAGCAAAAAAAGCCGATCACGCTGGCCTACTCTGTATATGTTGGACAAAGTTAAAGGGCGAGTGCTCCTGGGACGCCGTGTGTCTGTGTCCGAAGACAGCATATGTTGTTGGTGCTTTTCTGAGTCGACGGGTTGCGCTACAAAATGAAAAAATGACGAGTTAGGAGAGAGATAGACTGTAATCGTTTTTGATTATGGGTTAAAAGCCACTCATGATTGATCGTAGCTTTCATAATTCGGATATACTGTTCGTTAACCAACTTTGAAAAAGAAGTTCTGGAATAGGGCGTTGTCTTAGTGACAAACGCTCTCTTTTGTTGTTGCGGCATGTCCACAAACATCAGTCCGCAAGCGATCAAACACTATTTTTTATGACCAGCTCTCTAATCTTAAGCACATTGTTCGATGTATGAACACTGTGATACTGACCAGAGACTTGAACGCTCGAGCAAGCAGGCAACATGATGATCAGAGTGACTTAGATGGTTCACATTCTCCCAGTACCAGTAAAACGGACAACAGCGAAGGCTTGTTGCAACTTCGTGTTGATAAAGGCCTATTTCTGATAAATACTAATTTTCAGCGTTCTTGACGTTAATGCACAACCTACAGACTTCTATCACCAAGTCAATTGCGGACATAGCTGCTATCGACGGTGTGGTTGTTTCGAAGACTGTAAGTCAATCTAGAGCAAATATGTGGATTCCGATCAAGCGCTGGTTTGTACCAAGTTTGTTCTGCGATTTGATTAGAGGTCACTTCAAATTGGAATATCCAAACTAGCAGAGACGCAAGTGTTGTATGTTAACCACATTGCGCTTGCCTCTAGTCTAGAACCTTATCCACCGGACGACACTGAGCATATTGGGCAAGCATAAGATGCACAATACACTATTGTGGTGCTGTTGATTGTTCGGCTGCCAACCACTATGCTGGTGTGTGATCACTTGAACTCTGACGATTGCCGGAATATTCCACCGAGCAGCGGGTACAATTCGGTTCTCACCTGGAATTCTGAAAGCAGCTACGACATGGTGGGCACAACGCGCTACCAAAGTAGAACACGCCACTGCTACCAGGAACTCTTGAAAGCTTTTCCATATCATTCAAGCAATGGGCGATAGGAAGCCGAATGTGGACGAAGTAGTTTGCGAAGTCAGTGGTGAGCCTATCCATAAACTGCAACGACGCTCAAGAAGTCGGGCTGAGCATTTTTAACAATCGTTCGACTGGCCACTCACGCCGCTGACTAAGTCTCTTGGCACTCCCTGCGCACATTGGCCTGACGAGGTTTCTCCGTCTTCGCCTCATTCGAGATCAGGTTCCAGAAACGTCACATGAAGCCTGAACTAGACAAACCCCCTCCTGTTTTTCTACAGAGGATCTAACTTAAATAAGAGTACTAACGAAATAAGTAATACGCGAAAACGGCATACCTGCGGGCAGTCAGTTAAAGTTCACCTTAGTCGTGCTGCATCGATCGCAACTTTACATTCCGACGCTCATACAGAACGCCGACAATCGTCTTTTTAAATATCCTAGAGGTCTTTGATTGAGTTGACAAAACTGCGCTTTGAGACCGTCTATCGAGCACCTTCCCGATAAGTATGCTGACACTGTGAAAGCAACTAGCTGTCAGACCTCATACAAATTAAGGCTTACGGCGGCGTATCGCCGACCCACAACATCTCAAGTAAGGTGCGACGAAGATGTTCAATATCCTCTTTCTTATTCAACTTTGCAGTGGACAAAATCCTAGAATATATCCTAACGGATTGCGAATATGGTGGTGTGGAACTGCTCTCAGGCATTTGATTTAAAGACGCAGAGTACGCAGACGTTGTTCTAATCGGTGAAGGTCCACGAGGGAACTAGAACACTTGCGACAGATTAGAGGCTTCAGTTGATCATTTCAGTATGACCATTGCACTTTCCAAGTGCAAAGTGCTGTTGAAAGACCAGGTGGACTCCGTGCTTGCACCGGCCTCTGGTGGCGAGCGGTTAGAAGTGTTCACGATGTTCCTAAATCTAGGGAGGCACGTTAGCGTTGACGGAATGTTTGATGAGATCACAAATCGTGAAGCGAACGTTTGAACGGCGTTTGCCAACTTACGCCATCTGTGAACCCGGCATGATCTCGGTTTTTTTGTGAAAGTCCAAGTGTATAATGCTACTGCAAGAGCGATCTTATAGTACGACTATGAAACCCGTTCCATCCAGACAGATAATGTTCATAATGTCTATTTCCGACCAACCAGTTTTTACGAAGCACTAGCATCATTAGTGACGAAGTTTGCCGATGTGTTCCCCGGGCTGACGAACTCCGACAACCACTCGCTATAATGATATTATCTCATGTTAACTCATCGCCTGCCACGCCAAGTCTTGTTTGCGAGCAATGGTTTGTATTGGAAATGACAATCCTGTGGCTAGTATATGACCTAAGTTCGGGGTATGAAGGCGTTGATAGTAAAGCTTGCTACTGTAAAGTGTTCCCGGCTTCCTGGCTGGGACCCAAAAGACGATGAACATCTTTGGTTGAAGACGCTATTTGATGTGGCAAAGAGTAGAAGTCGGTGGCGTTCGTATTGCGAATTTCTCCGCACACTGGTGTAATCTTTTCCTCCTTCAACACCTTTACTCTGTCCAATCACTTCTCACATACTGTGGCATGTTTACCACTTTATATGGTTTTTTCAGATATATATAGATGTATCGGTGTTCAGCTTCATCCAGACATTAAACTAATTGACGTAAACGATGCGGATTAGTGTTCAAATCAGCCCCTCTGCAGAAGGTAATGAAGACCATGCTGAGTGAAAAACATGACCGTGACGATCTGTATGAAATTTGCCTCACAACTTTTTAATGCGGAGTGCAACTTTAAAACCGAAGCGGTCTCATTCCGACCTTCCTCGTTGTAGGAAGTCAGTCTGAGACTAAACAGATTCAGTTTTTATGGTAGCACCAACGTGTGAACCCGCGATGCTATCGATAAGATATCCACCACAATAACGAGCGCGCGTTGCTTTTGCCCAGTCTTGTCGCTCATGACGTTAGAAAAAAGTACGGTTGTTGAAAAAAGGGTCTGCAAGGCCTATGTGCAATACATTTTGTTGGTTTAGAAACTCGTCCAGTTTGTGATGGAGATATCAGCAAACCAGTTGCGTGTGACAATCGTTGTCTCCACCGGTTAACTCATAAGAGGTGGGGGTGACCACGTAGTCAATGTAACCGTTCGCCAATACATACTGAGAAGAACTTCGGATAGACGACCAAATGACGGTTGGGTTGTATGCTCCGCATGTTAGCTGAAAGTTGACCACACCAGGTATTATTTACCAAGACCATCAATAATTGGGTAAGGTTGCGTAGGCGTCAGGAAACGAGATCATGAAATATGTCTTCGACTGTTCTATCAAGCAAAGTGGGTGTCGCCTGTCCGATTGGAGACTTCGTAATCACTTAAACTGACGGGTGGGAGTCATTCAAGATGGTAGCGTGCACCAGTCGGTAGCGTGTCTGCACTTACAACACTGTTAGTTCTTTTGTTTAACAATATTTCGTGCCATTTTGCGCTCCTTTTTTGACTAGCTTGTTCTTTGCCGATACTCCTCGTTACTGTTGCGGTTGGCGGCGGCTTTTGCCGCATCGGTCTGGAAACACTGATGACCCCTACGAGTGGTTGAGTAGAAGTCACCGCCGGTGGCACGGAACTTGAAGGGTGTATACATAAGGTGATCGTGAGAGAAGTGTTACTTTACGGGCGCCAGGCATAAACTACTTCAGACACTCCGCCGATGATATATATGTGTAATCTTACACACCCAGTACACAACGAAAAAGATAACGGCGGATAATGTACGGTGTTTGGAAGTAACGTTCATTAGCGGTCGTTAGAAATACATACCTGAAAGATTCGGTAGTGCACTAAGGATATCAACGGGTCGTCTGTCATGCCTAACGTGCAAAGGATGCGGTAACCGATTGACGTGGAATACGGGGTCAACAAACATTGATTAGGAGCAGAGAAACGGAGATAGTCGCTAGTTAGTTGGGTAATGTGGATCGCTCATCATGCATGCTGGTGTACCCATGACTCAGTCTGTGGTTAAGGACATTAAAAGAGACAGCACCTAACCTTACTTCGAGAGGCGCGTCATCGTTGACGTGAAAACAATTAAAGACAGTGAAACTACCAAGAAAATTGTCTTACAGACATCGCCTTAATTTCAACAACTCGGCTTCTTGCTTAGATTAGAGTTTCAGTTTGTACACTAGTATCTGTTGCAGTGTGATATACAAGGGTATATTGACCGGACACCAGCAGAACGCCTACATCCAAAAAAAAACATAGGCATCTTGCTAGTGAATAGCAGTTCAGAGGGAGAAATTCTCAAGAATGAACAATTACCCATCTTCATTTGCTACTAAACTAAGGCTGCTCTACTTTTTTAACCCTTAGTTACACGGCTGTTAAACTCCAATATCAATTACTGTTGTTGCCACTAACGACAATGAATGCTGAGCAAGATAAGTCGAAAACAAGGACGGAAACAGATGGCGATCTGGATGAATCAACGGCACAAATTTCCAAACACGTTCTTACCTCCAGCCACATCAATCGGAAGTACCACAGGAACGCATAGGATCGGTTCCACCCTGAGTGGAACATGAGCAACAAACGAAGGATGTGAACACAGTGTAGGGGCTGAAACGTCCATGCGGTAGACACAGGTTTCTACTTCTTCAACGTTGCTAATGCCGAAAGAATCATCCTCACCACAAGAATATCGGACCTCAACTCTTCTTTGTTTAAAAGTGATATCACATATGCTTCCATTGATGTAGTGTTGGCTGTGAAAAAACGGTTTATTTTCTGTCTGAAAAATAACTATGAACATGCGTATCTCACCAAATTCCCGTCAGGCACATCCCAATTGGTTTCCGAATCAAACCGGCCAAGAAGAATTTCCGATATGCGCTGATTATTCTCTTCACGATACTGCAAGATGTGCCGTTTGTAACAAAGTTCATATGTCCACCAGCCTCTGTTCTGCAACCGACACTAGAAAACGTAAATTGATCACGTACCAGCTGAAGGCAGTCAGAACCGTCCAATTTCGAAAGCAAAGAAGCAATATAAGAGTTATTGATCAGCGGTGGAACCGTATTTACATTAGTATCCTTTACCAGTGGCAACTGACAAGTAAACTTTTGGCCATACTTTGAGTACATTTCCACAGTAGACGACATGTCCTAACGATTAGAAAACAAAGTAGGATACAGACTATCACTTACTTCAGCAATCGCAGGCGCTGGGACGTCAACTGAGAGTTGTACATCATACTTAACCTCATTAATAAGGGTCTCGATAGATGCACTGGCTAACAGCAGTGCACATGAGGCCAGAATTGTGAAAGTGCAGTGGAAGTTTGGATGCATAGTAGAGAATAACTGTTGTCTTTGAATAAACCGACTCGAAAGGTTCGGTAAAATGTCCGCCGAAATACTTGATGCTAGGTGATCCGCAAAACGCCCGGGAATGACGTACTGAAGGAGGAACCTAAAATAACCCACACATCAAGATCTCAAGGTCGAAGTGGTTTTTATTGTTTCAGCGATTCAGCGATTCAGCGATTGATACACAGGTTCGAGGCAGAGGCCCAAGGG
>LUCH01002253.1:69449-87379 GCA_013368495.1 Paragonimus heterotremus | reverse complement strand
CCGACGACCTTCAGACGTCTCTTGCTTCGCATTCTGGAGGGTCAGACGGGAGTGACCGTATACGGAGACGACATCGTTGTATTCTCCAAGACAGTGTCAGAACACGTGGACAGACTGCGAGCAGTGTTGTAACGAATCGATGCAACTGGCCTAAAACTGAGTAGTAAAAGGTGTCAAATAGGCCGCAGTTCAATCTTTTGCCTGGGACACACGGTTGGTAATGGAAAAATCCAACAACTGCCAGAGAAATTGATAGTCATCAATAACTTCCCAACACCAAAATCGAAGCCGCAACTGAAGTGTTTCCTCGGAATGGTCGGTTACGATTCCAAATTTATGCCGGGGTTCTCTCAGAAAGCATATCCACTGTTCCAACTGCTGAAGAAGGACAAGAAATTTGTATGGACTGAGGACTTGGAGGTGACGTTCACCGAACTCAAACAGGAGGTTGCCAGTTTGCGACGGTGCCTGACAATCTTAAAACTGAACGAGTCATTCACAGTGTTAGTTGATGCAAGTGATATCGGAATCGGGGCTGTTCTTTCACAACCGTCGGGCACAGTTGAGTATGTCAGCCGAGTACTGACAGAAACAGGGAGAAAGTATTCCACTACAGAGGAAGAATGCCTAGCTATTGTCTGGGCACTGGAGAAGTGGAGGACCTATCTAATAGCGACCATCTTTCATGTGGAGACCGACCACAAACCCCTGATCTGGCTGAAGACAGCGAAAGATCCACGTGGACGACTGGCGCGTTGGGCACTGCGATTACAGGAGTTCAACTTTACTATCGGACATGTCAACGGCACGAAAGAGGAGGTAGTTACAGCCAGAGGAGGAGGAGGAGGCAAATCTGCAAGGTCCACATAGGCCACTTTTAAGCGGTCGACGCTTACTGAGTCACGAGTGCCGTTGCGGTTGATAATGAAGTACTTATCTTTGCGTTCGAGCACTCTAAACGGGCCGTCATAGGATGGCTGGAGGGACTTCTTTTGTCCGTCAGCTCTGATAAACAGGAAGGGGCAAATGTGCAAGTCTTCGTGTACTTGAGTCTGCCTCGGGGTGGTCCTCGTCGGGGTTAGCTTTAACCTGCTCATGTTTAGTTTTAGTCGTGTGACGTATGACGTCCGGTCTATCTTGCCAGTAGTTCTGGCATCAGTAAACATTTCATCTGGCAAGCGTAAGGTAGTGCCATAGACGACTTCAGCCGGGGTGCAGCCGATGTCTTCTTTGACGGTGTTACGGATACCAAGCAGAATGAGTGGTAGGTTTTCCGACCAGTTTGGACCAGATGTTGTAGCAAAAATAGCAGCTTTAAGTTGGCAGTGAAAACGTTCCACTAGGCCGTTTGATGCTGGATGATGCGCAGTTGTTCGGAAGTGTTCACAGCCGAGTAGTTGCTGCAGGTCGCGAAACAGCGTGAATGTGAACTGGGAACCGCGGTCAGTAGTGATGGAGGCAGGTACGCCGAAAGAGGATACCCAAGTTTCCACAAACGTCCGTGCGATGTTCTCGGCTGAGATGTCGCGTATGGGCGTTGCTTGCGGCCATCGTGTGAAACGATCAATGCACGTCAACAGATGTGTAAAGCCGTTCGAAGATGGAAGTGGGCCTACAATGTCAATGTGGACGTGTCTGAAGCGGGCGTCAGGTACACTGAAAGTGCCAGGTGTGGTGAGGATGTGGCGATGTACCTTATTTCGCTGTCAGGACAGACGGTGATGCACTGTCGCGACCGATACAAGAAGGTGAGCTGCAAACTGAAGCCATACCCGTGAACGCAGTATTGGTTACCGATAAAGACGTCTTGGTCAATCAGTAGCAAGACCCTCAAGTACGTGAAGTATATGAATACCTACTGGCTGGGACCAAATCCAAGAGGTTGACTTCGGGACTGAACGAACTGATACAGATCTGGAACCGGCTACACCTGGAGAACGGTCATCTGGTTGTCGATGTGGAGGTACAGAGGGGACTTCGACCTCGAAGATTGCCATTTATTCCAGTGAACCAGAGGGAACGTGTGATTCGGCTGGCACACACAGATGTTCACATGGGGCGAGAACGCGTGTACGGCCTACTGCGGCGAGGGGTATTTTGGCTCACGATGCGGAAAGGTGTGATTGATTTCATTCGAGCCTGCCCCAGTTGCCAATGGAACCGAGAGACGATGACGACAACACCGCCCATGCAATCAATCGTAACAGAGGAGGCCGCACACACCTGAGGTCTGCTCCCAACGAGTTCAACTGGAAATCGCTACATAGTTGTCATGATTGACCACTTCACACGATGGGTGGAAGCCATTCCAACAGCAGATCAAACGAGCGGAACGGTTGCACACGCTTTCATGAACAACGTCCTGGCTAGCTCTGGAGTACCGTGCAGAGTCATCACGGACCAGGGCTCGTGTTTCGAAGGACAGCAATTCCAGGAGATGCTGCGGAATTGGGGGATTCAGCGCTTGAGAACATCGCCGTACCATCCACTAACGAACGGGTTGACAGAGCGGTTCAGTCGTACGATGAAGGAATGGCTGAATAGTAGAGACAATAACTGGGAGGTGGGACTTCCAGATGTCTTGTTTGGATATCGCAACGACTGAGAGTTCCCCATTTGTGTTGACACACGGGAGAGAACCAAGGATTCTCTTGGTTGTTTGCGTTTCCAGAGACAGAGAGGGGCAATTATTGTCGCAAGAACGACAACGCTTGGAACATCGTGCTCTTGAGCGGACAACAGCAAGACAACGCCGGAATAAGCAAAGATATAACGTGAAGCACAACACACATAAATGGCGCCCGTTCAGGATCGGAGACCAGGTGAAAGTGAGAGACTACAGCCGACCAGAGACATCCGGACTCGGGGCAGGAAAATTTAGAAGGCGGTGGAATGGATCATTTACCATCACGAACCGCAAGAATACGAGTTTCCAAATCAACCAAAGGTCCTCGTGGGTGATGGATCAATGCGGCACACTTGGCACCCAGCACAATCGCGGCGAGTTTCTTAAAGGAGGGGCGAGTGTGGTGGATTGTCAGGCCGGAGGTGCGAATATTCAAACACTCAGCAGAGTACTTCAACACGAGGGGGAGGCACGTCTACATACTCTCAGTGATCGGATGGCGGACTGCGGGGGCAATCGGATGAGACATCTCGACCGGATCGGACCAACGGGTGAGATATGGCAGGCAAAATACAATGGACGACGAAATCGGAGGCGCGATTATTCCAGCACTCGCGGGAATATCTCCATACTGCCGGGGAATACGATCCAAGCCCACTGTGGATAGATGGAGGACAACACGAGCGACCGGACGAGCCATCGCTCAAAGAAATCGGACCAACAGACAAAGATTGGCAGGCGGAAAAACCCTGGATAAAAGGCGTCGACCACACACACATAAACCGGGCAGAAGTGCACACGATGCGTGAGCGTAAACCTGGGGGCGTTGTGGACTGGAATGCTGACTGATAAACGCGAACGAGCGCGTAGCATGCTAACTAGCGTGTTGGACAATAGAGATTGTGCTTTATTGCACGCCTTTTCGCCACACTACTGTCGATATTTTATTCCCATACTTCAGCTCAGATTAAGGTTTACGGCGGATTATCTGACAGTTTCAGCACCATGAGCGGCGTACGTCCCATTTCACCATTTTTGTTCACTCTCGTCATGGATGAAATAATGGAGGACTGTCTGCGGCACTTGAATGATGCCGGGGTGGACCCCTTACCTGATGAAAGACTGACTGATCTTGATTATGCTGACGATAATGTGTTGCTGTTTGACAACTTTCAGACGGCACAAACAACGCTAAGCGCTATTTCGCGTTCTGCTATGTACTTCGGAATGCACTTTGCAATCTCGAAATACAAAGTGTTTCTGCAGGATTGCTGTAATTACGTAGATTTAATGTTAGATAACGAAGTTATGGAGGTTGTTGACCGATTTGTGTACCTGGGAAGCTGCATCACCGGCGGCGGCGGAGGTGTAGAGACTAGGATAAAGGCGTGTATTTCCAAAGCTATGGCGGTGTTCGATAATGTGAGACAACTATGGTGACAGAGAGGTATTTCCCTGAAACTTAAGGGTCGCATATATCAGACAACAGTGAGGGCTATATTACTTTACGGCAGCGAAACCTGGCCGCTCAGAGTAGAGGACGTGAACCGTCTTCAGGTATTTGACCACCGGTGTCTGCGTTCAATCGCTCGTATCGGATGGCACCAACGAGTGAGCAACGAGGAGATTAGGAAGCGGGTGTTTGGCACTGATTGTCAAACGAGTTCTTTTATTCAGTCACTACATTTGCACAGACTTAGATGGTTAGGCCATGTACTAAGGATGCCAGCTAGACGTTTGCCACACCGAACACTGTTTGCCGACGCTGCGACCGATTGGCGCAAGGTGCGTGGTGAACAGGCGATGACCTGACGTAGACAAATGAAATCGTTCACGAAGGGGTTGGGCACTGTAGATCGGGTTCGTCTCCCGGGCTGGAGCTCTCGCGACTCACAGAGTCGATGACTTAAGACGTTATGTGACATAGTGCCAAACCGAGCTCAGTGGCGTGAATGTTGTCGTTGTTTGGCCGAGCTGTCTGTGAACTGAGTGCACTTAATGCCGTGGGGCAGTGAAAGCCGTGAGAAAGCTGTCTTGCTGGTGACACCTCACTTTCACCTACAGCTCGGTTGTTTGTTTGCAAGGTGTAGGCGCCTTGATGTTGTATGTTTGAATGTAGACGTAGTTATTTTTAGTAGTTAGGTCCATTCCCATTCCCTTTTTTACTCTCTTCTCATGGTTTCTTTTTCCTTTTTCCCTTCGTGGTTGTGTGGCAGTTAAGCATCAGTGTGAACCACTGATGTACTGCTGTCTATGATGATGATGATGATGATGATCTCTTAAAATTAAAGCTCGGACTCGAAAAATTGTGGCTTTTGTCGGTTGGTCGTTAGGTGTCTGAAAAGCCCTCGTTTCACTTCGGCTCACGTTCATCATTGGGCGCTCTGAGGTTCTATTTCGTCTACTATAAACGAGATATTTCTTGAACGCATAGAATGAGCTTCGCAAAGAATTGTGCTATTTGCTAGGTTCGCCCAGCACAGGACGATAGATGGGACGTCAGCTGTCCAATCTTCTGTCTGGGTCGTATTTTGTCTCTTACTAGAAACATTAAATTCTATTCGGCACCCCGTGATCTTTCCGTTGTTCATTTTTCCATTGTGTTTGCCATCGTACATAGTTGCGACGGACCACTGGTCAGTAACGAGAATTGACTGCTTAAAAGGAAATGCCGCCATTTTAGCACAGCTTTCACAATCCTATAAGCTTCCTCTTTAACTAACGACGGGAAACCGTTCCGTAGAAGAAGGCTCTGGTTCTTCTGTCCTGGCTATGAGCTACTAATGTCTGAATTTCAGGGGCATCTGTCTCATGGCTGACGGTGATCACCACCTCTTTTCCTAATTCCCATTTTAAACAGTGAAGTGAAGCGTTCCCGGCAGCAGAAATTTCTGATGCACCAAAGGATTTATCCTGTCAGAGAACCAGTGTGAGTAGTAAGCGGACGTTCCCACAGTCCGCTGCTGGGATGATGCGGCGAAGTTGACTCTTGCAAAGCACAGTCTATCAGAGCCGGGTTTTATTATCCTTTTTGAGACTTCATATCAGAATAGGTTGAATGTTTGCGTGATGATGGCACTTCACTAATGACAATCCATGCTTTTTGAAACACTAAAGAAGCAAGCCAGACTGGCGTGGTGCCCCCATGACGTCACTACCACACACCACATCATTGCTTGTGTAGGCGAACTTACCCCGAATTCCCTTACTTTTCTTATGTCATTGATAACTAAGTCGGAGTATGTAATTCCGATAGAGATACGCTGAAGATTACTTCTCTTCTTCGATGTGAATCTGTTGAGATGCACTTTGCGGATCAAAGATGCTAAAGAATTGGCTCTTTCCCATTAGCTCATCCATTCTTGGGGGTGGATAAGCTTGTAAATGTACCTAACGCTTAATTGTCCGATTTTAATCACCAGCCATCTTCATTTTATGGCTGTTGTTCGTAGTTATTAACACCTGTGCCTACCATGACGATCTCGAAGGTCCTGTAATATTATTTCTGTAGTTGATGGGCCTCTGATCAAATAAGCAGTTCGTCCGAGTGTGAGAAATATCTAAACTTCGGCGCAATAGGTTTTCAGTTGGATGTCAACTGCTGAGCGACGATGGTGGCTTTACGCATACTGCAACTACCCCATAACCAATGAATGATGATATCAGGATGAGCAAATCTTGACCGAAAATTTCATATTTGAGGTGAAATTTTGGGTACAATACTCCAAAAGCTCAATATTTGTCCCAGTAGGCTGATTGGACAGTAACCAACCAATCAGCTTGCTTGTAGCATCTCTGGAAGGTGCTGAATCTTCCGTCCCTTCTTCGAGGTCATTTTTAACATATACAGCACCCTTGTATAACTTCAGATGAAGCGAATAATTTCGTTTCTCGTACTTGTTCTTTTTTGGAGAACTTTCGGGGATCGGAAATCTGGCAGTAGGAATTTCGTGGTGAACAGTTGATTTATCGTTGCGTTTTTGCTGACACAATGTTCGGTTAATCTCCTGCGAAGGAAATCTCGCTTTTTTCATGATGTCTGTGGAAGTCATGACCGAGCAACACATCTGTATACAAACTAAGTAAAAATGACGGCTTCACTCGTGAATAAAAGCATCTTTTTGCCTTATTCTCTCAATGCATTGTCCGTGAGTGAACTTCTGTTAACAGTTAGATGCCATGAAAATTCCTTTACGAAAGCTAACATTTGCAACACTAACGGAACTATAGCTCTTGGAACTCTCAGTATCTATGACAACTTGAAGGCGGACTCAGTTGACAAGTACCTCTGTACGGGCACCTTTTAGACCACTGTGCGCGATAGCTGTAGCTGCGAAGTAAATCAGTAAATTTGTGTTTGCGGAACTTTACTTCGTGGTAGAGACGTGGTTTTCTGATTGTTCCGTTACTCCACATCTTTGTACGTTTCTACTCTCGCGGGCCATTTTGTTCGGGGGTGTATACTGTAACCGCAGATGAAACAAGCAACGTCCGACGTGGCCGAAAATACTGCCTCTATTATGTTCCTGTTACCTGTTCTATTGGATTCATCCGGGGGTATTCATTTTGGCGTTTCGGGATATGGTTGGAATCAAGGACTGATAGAGCGGAACAAGTCCTAGTAGCTTTGCCTGTTACAACACAGCCCGAGTGTCTGGCGCTTTAAATTATAACAGTCGTAACCAAATATGTTTCAACTGCAGGCCACTGATAAGCGCGTTGCAAATTGCGTCGTCTCGGTTCTGTACGGTCAGTGCAGCTTTAAGATGGCAATCTTTGGCGAGGCATTTTGGCTTTTGTTAGTGGTCTTCCGGAGTTTAATTGTACGGTTTGATGACTGATAACAAATCCTGCGCGAATATTTCGTTTTTAGACTTTATTCGTAAAACCTCCAAGGGTAGAAGTTGTTTGTCCATGTGGTGTATTCTGCAATGGTCCTACAGACGGACAATGTGACAATTGGCAAAGGTGTGTAATTGGTTTGGTTTGTGAAGCACAGAGTGAAAGAATTTTAGTGAATGTGTGGTACTAGTGGACCCATTGGTCGGAAGCAGTTGAACAGTCAAGATCAACATCAAAATCAGGTCATAAACACCGATTCATGGTAGGAATAAATACATGATTAACCTGTGACGAGGTAAGTCCTACACACGATATATATATATATATATGTATATTGGTCCTTCGGGCTTCAATCTTTGTCCATCGTTATCTAATGGCTTCACATGACCGTGGTCAGCACATCTAATTTTGTCACCACATCCGGCCAAAACGTCATCCTAATGTTTTTTAAATTGTTTTATCACATATTTAATTTTTTTTGTCACCTGGATGGCTAGTGCATTCACGTAATTGGTATTTTCCATGTGCATATTTAGTACTTACAGAAGTCCTCTTTGGCCAGTACAGAGGCGACTGTGAAAGTAGAAAAGAAAAGTGGTCGTACAAAGGATTATAGCCACATTCTCTCAAATTGTGTAATCGACCCAACTGCTGTGATTTCCGGATGTTTGATCTGCTCCGGTTGTACTGTGGCTGCGAACACACGTGTGTTTAACTCCGTTCTGCTGCCTGGAGTGAACATAAAAGAAAGGTCAGTTAGCTAATTCTCCATGTGTCCCTCCTAAATGCAAAATCAACAATACACTATTGGAAATCTAGGTGTCTGATACATAAAGGTAATGCTGTGGCGTAGTCGTAGGTATTTGACTAGTGATATTTCGTCGTTGTTTCACTTAGTTACTATGTTCAAAACGCCAGTACCCATCTCCGTGAATAGGTCTGGTGAGCTTGTTTATCACTTACTGTCCGACATAAAATTGTAACGGGGAAAAAGTATTCTCCCTGTTGCTCTAGTTTGCCTAACTTAATTACTGTAAGCCGTATGCAGAGGACATTTGATTAGTTTCTCTTCCGGAACAATACCCGCGTTATGTGTGATAAGTAGTCCATATGACGTGAACTTAACAATTTGCGAAGCGTGCTTCTGTATGTTTACCACATTAATAGCCTGTTACTTACACGACGGATCGGATAGAAATATTGAATACAGCAGTCATCCTCCAACAAGGGAGATGACAAAGATCGGCCTTCTTCACCCTACACTTGTTATAATTAGAGGTAAGTCAATCCCTGAGAACGATCCCTTGAAAATTTCGACTTTTACTAAACAAAGTTTTAGGGGTGAACAGCATCCTGTTTCAGTATTGTCTTTATGTGTGAGGCGATCAATATTCTGCGCAGTGTGTCTGATATAGTGTTGGTCTATTCTATGTCGTTCTCGATTGTTCGCATCATATCTGGAACGTTGTGACCCCAATGTGGTGTTTGCCAAATTACTATGGGCGTTACTCGTGCGTGGACAGTCATAAGGCTTTTATACCCACATGATCTGATTTAGGTGCAAGTGCCTCGGTCGCTACCGGCAGAGTATTCGAGTCACCTGGATGAGGGCTGAAACTACTGATGCATCTGATTTGTGTAGCACACTCCAATTGGGTACACACGAGTACCGTCGAACATTCAATCACGATGTACCACTTGTGCTAATATCGCCCGCGGTTTGCTCACCTTGATGTAAGCCAAATTGTCCATGTGCACTAAATCGGGTTTACCTTATTTGGAAGACGTGCTGAGTTTTCGTCTCTTGATTCACCACAATGGCGAGTTGATATAACTTTTATCTATAAGGAGTGCTGTGCAACACAAATGAAGTGCCTAACGCAGCAAAGCACTCCGAGGTTCACAAAATAAAAAAAGTGAATTCAACGCTAAAAGAAGTAGATTGACCTAACCCAGAAGTTGATGCGAAACGGTAACTGAACGCATATGTTATCGACTTCTGCAGACCAGGTCAGAACGTTTTCCTATCAATAGAAACTGATGGTAATTATGGACTGGAACTGTTTTCGACCAATGATGATCGTTTACTCGAATTCCAAAAAATACCATATTATCACTTCTGGTGTACTTTTCAGTGAACATGGTATTGCCCTGCAAAACATTTTTGGTGACTGGATGACAGACGTGTGACAAATATTCGGTTGGTACTCGCGTGAAAACACACGCAATGGCGACAAAACGGTTGTGCTGTACCAGACAATGTTGTACAAAGGTTTGCGGTATTGGGCTGTCAGGAACGGGACTGCTCAGATGCAGCGCCATCGGTATCTATCTGGAGAAGACAGCTTTTGTTGTGTTTCGTAAGAAAAGTGATAGGGATCAGGCGAATGCAGCACAAGATAAATGACTCGATCACACCGAGACTGGACTTTGACGCGATGTGATGGCTTGCGCACATCGATGATCTGTTGGGCTAAACCGACAGAGTCACTCATGCCAGACAGACCAGTAGATAGGTCTGGGCGTCCTGGCAGTATCTCAGTCCACACACAACCATGAACACTGATATTTACTGAATAACAGTGGATACTTAATGCCAAATTGACAGCTACAAACCGAATGTTTTTGCTTCTGTCCGTATACTGCTTGTCACTGCTGTGTTCAACCGTACAAGCACCATTTGTCTGCCATCAAATTTCTTCTCGAAGTTGCGGTTTTGGCCTGCTAACAGCTACCACGTATTCGAATCTAAATGTCGGAGACACTTGCCCGAGCACCGTCGGAAGATTTTGTGTTCACATTTTTTAAGCAAGCATCCATCTTGGATTTTTTCTTCAATGTTTCAGTTGGGTCATTCTTTTGTGTATGGCAGGTTGTGCTTTCTTTTGTAGAAATATCGTGTAGCACCATTGTAGGTTGTTTCACAGTATGACGTGGATCCATACGGACCGTCGTAGGCTACAATTGATGATTGCCAGAACTTTTACGATGGGGGCAGTAAACTTCGACAGATTTCAACAATATGGACAACTTTTTACCAATACGCAACCGTTAGTCAGTAATTGCCAGGTTTTAGTTCATGAAATATGAATAGATAGATAATGATACGAGAACTTGTGGAGACGGTGAGCTGGAATTTCCATGAGAGTCAGCATTGAAACAGTTCAGCAATGTGCATTGTTGTACTTTCTGAAAGTTATTCCAGAAGTGGCTGAGGTTCAGAGCAAGCACATGCGTTCACAAAGCTGTTAACCAGTTAGCTAAATTGAGGGGCAACTGTTCTGTTTTTCAGACCGTTTTGGATTAACTGCTACCGTGACTTACAGTCACACTAGCTATAAGAAAACATTGTGCGTGGAAGGTCTACGAATTTCCACTAGATTTACGGCTGTGTCATATTACTTGGTCATTTGGTACTGAGTTACGTATCTTCTAACGAAGGTCACTTCCGTTAAACTGACTGTTTGGTATTATTTTAAAGGGGTGTCCCTTGTTGGGGAGGATACTATTTCATTCCTTTCTAACTAGTACCTCGCTTTATCAGCGGTCCAACTCATGATTTTATATACATGTATCGTGTTCGGTATAACCTTGCATCATTTGCATTCCCCATCTCCCTTGCGCTTGTCTGTTTCACTTGGTTGACCTAAATAGCTTCCTGTTAGTCAGTTCTCCTTTAGTCGTACACTCTCTGATATGGCCGTAACAAATAGTTGTACGTAACCGTCTTACCGTAAAATACATTTAGATGAGACCCAATTGTGAAAAATCGGGGCTTCAGCTGGATTCGAACCAACGACAGAAAGAGCATGCTCAAACATGGTAAGCGCTCTACCAGCTGAGCTACGAAGCCACACCAGGAACTCGGAAATTCCACATTTGGACTGGGTTGCCTGTCCGTCCCACTGTCTCATATGAAATTTACCAAATGATCCAGGACATCGATTGCCCAGGCAGGATTTCCCGAACACTTCACGTTGGAATTTACCAACGCCAATTTTGAGCATAAGAATTGTATTAGTAAAAAGTAGCTTGGCAGATTTATGATTTTAGATCAGACTCTATCGCGAAAAAATCAGGACTTCATCTGGATTCGAACCAGCGACAGAAGCACCATACCCAAACTTATTAATATTACCGTAAATTGTTCTTAATGCACTGCTCCATAAATATTGTTCCTTTCTTTTGATTGCAAATTTAAGGCAAGTGAAATCGTTTTGATCGTTCACTAACACATATTCACGTGACATAGTCTGACATATGTGCACATTATTCCTCTGTTCGTTTTCACAGTTGTTTCATTCAAGGCTGCGCTCTGGGCGAACAAGTTACTGTGGAGGCGCAATGCCAATTGAAAAACTGCTCAGTGGCTGCTTGTCAGCGTGTCCCGGACGGTACCAATTTAGAATCCGAGCAATTAGGTTTCACCGATCCCGATTTGGAAGTCACTCAGGAATGATTTGACAGTGAAATCCCATTATTCCCTCTTCTTTGACAAAGATTTGTCTTTGTACAGGTATCTTTATCCAATGTACTACGTTCGTATTTGGTAGAAGGATTTCGCAATGCTGTTTGTTTCGTTCTTTGTGCTCATTCGGTGCTATGGTCTTCGCTTCTCTCGGTCACCCAGGTCAGGCCATCATCATCCTCATTATAGACGACAATACACCCGTGATTCTCACTGATGCTTAACTACCACACAACCATCAAGAAGAGAAAGAAACAAAAGGGGAGGGCAGGGACTTGACCACTAAGAATAGTTACGTCTATATTCAAACAATCAGCATCAAAGTGCCTGCACCGTGCAAACATGGCCAGAACCAATTATTATCTGACATCAAAAGTATTTTTTGCGATAATAACTACGTAGGTGAGTTAGTTTTTCTCTTAAACTATTCATTTGGCCTTTATGGTGTTTTCGAATCCTGCAACTTCCTCATTCAATTGTGATGGCCGTGCAAAATAGAATGGAATCACCCGTTTGATCATGCTTGTTGGTATCTATTCTTATTTGGTCGTTGGAGATTACTTACTGAAGTCATGAGAACTACTAACTGGTGAATAATGCTTGATTTCCACTTTTTCATTCTCTTGCTAACTACAACGTGGTAAATGCAAATGTAATGACTGCGTGTGTGCCACTATTTGCACAATGAATGTTCTAAATGGTTGACTTAATTAGTTGTGAGCTGGGGAAACTTTACTATCCGTGTGAACCTCCTGTGAATGCAGCGGTCGGGTTTACGCAGTCGGATACCAAAAGCCTAAGCAACAATCAACATTTGAACGCTCACCGTTTTGGACCGATTTTTGGACGCTAGGTAGACAATTTGAAGGACAACCTCACCGACTATGTGGACTATGTGAATTGATCAACACTAGTGTTTGTCTGCTTCACAGTAATGTTCAATTGTACAGAATGGTGTCTGTTTCCTGTCAGGCGATCACCTATGTATAATACTCGGCACTCGGAAAGAAATGTCTTTCATTTTTGCCCACTAACCTTGGTTAGCTCCGCTATGTAAATACCGACACCACAATATGTCCCTAATGAAACTGTGAAATTCGCTAGGCAACACATCGTTCAGTCTACTGCTTTTGAGTTCTGTTTTCAAACTGATTTCGGGAAGCAACTGTTTTCAAATAGGCATCTCCTAGAAGATTTTTAAAGAAACTCAGCTTGTTTTTGGATTGTGACTTGCTGATGAGGGTTGGGCGGAATCTCACACGTAATTTGCTGCAACAGTGGGTTGTTTGGGTTATTTTTGACGGCTTTTCAGTAGTAACTTGTCATTTGGTCTCCTTTGAATAATTGGTTAATGAAAACATTTCCTAGTTGTAGAATGGCCTAGGCTTGCACCGAATAGTCTGCCTTTTCTGAATAACGAGTAGTGGGTAGTGGTTTTGTATAAATAAATAAAACCCTATGTAGTCCACCTTGACGCACCATATCAGTAGTACAGTGACACAACACTTCTCGTTGGCCATGTTATGATACTTCACTTTTTGTCGTAGTGGAACGAGACCATCAAAGTGAGTGTTAAATCGCTCCTGGCGATTTATGGTAGTTCACTCTAACGCGTCTTCGACAATTCCAATAACACTTATTCAGACGGTCGAGTTAACGGGACTATCTTCCAAGTCCAAAAAACGCCAGAAAAGGCGGTCGAAAGGATTGGAATTTATACGATACTGTTTAATAAAATTGCAACAAAGGTACTATCTCACCTTGAATGTGAATCAACCGGGTACACAAATTATCCAACAAAGGAGTTCAAAATAGGGCAGCTAAGCACATGCTCCCAAATAGCCACCAGTCAATGAGAAATGACCTCATCAAAACACTCAGGTGCAGATGAAGATGAGAACATGTGAAACAACACCAAGAAGGAAGTTTTTAACAGGTAGACAATGTTAGTTATAAAAAGGAAGAAAGTGAACATTTTATGTGCAGTAACGGTACAGAATTCGTTGATTGTTTACTGCACATTGCAAGGACAAATAAAGACAAATTAAGGATCGGCTTTCTACAAACATACCTCAACGGATTCATCGTTCCGCATCATACCAGACAAAAGACGACAAACGTACCACACGAACTTCAACAGATCCAACAGTGAGTATGTTGACTTGTTCGAAGACACACAGTTCTCACTTGAATGATTTGACTACTCCAAGACCGATTCCTGTGCACTTTCTGCTGAATCGGGCCATTATTTATGAAATCTATCTCGCCGTTGATCTCTGAGCTTCGGATGAGTTACTCATGTTGGAGTCTTCGCTGATGGCACGAAACATCTATACAGTGCTTACGAATGTCTGTTGTTCAACTCAGTTGACCAGCTTTCAGTTCGCTCATAATGTTGTCCACTGAGATAGGTTCTATTTGTGATCTCATCGGTATCTCATTTCACCTCGCCAGACAACAACTAAGCCTTCCCTGTGTGTGTTGACTATAAGTCGTTTTCAACTCATTCCTCAGTGTTTCGGTGAACGTAAGCTGTAACCACTACCATCCGACCAAACCCAAGGTTGTTTATGCATGTATTTGTTTATCAGGTTTAGGTCCTGAATGTGCTGTTTAATTTTTATTAGTCTGTATTTAACTGTTCGCTTTCCTTGTCCTACATGAAATGTACTAGCACATCTCTCCGCTTAAATTCCTCTCAACACCCACATCTTGTCTCTGTTTCGTTTTGCCTTACATTTTTCATATCTCTCAGTCCTCCCAGATTTGGTGTTACCGTTGGAGAGCCTGTCTTTTGTTTCTGAGATGCGGGGGATAGATGCTTCCATTCTAGGCTGTCATTTAGCCAATTAGCATCGGCTGGTTGTTGTTACGATTCCCTGATAGAGAAAGGCAAGAACAAACGCAAAGACCACGAGCAGTATCTTGATCCCGAACGAACGCAGTGATATCGCAAAACGGCACAAAAATCAGAGTGCAAATATCGGAACTCAACTCTCGCAACTTAGAACCCCAACAACTATGGAAGAAGATGACCTTCAAACGAGCTATATTTGCAGCTCAGCTCGAAGGCAAAATAGTGGTGTGCAGCAGCTGTATTTATAGGTTTTGAGTTGCCTCGAGTCTAGGCTATTCAACAGATCAATCAGAAGTGGATGTGGAACTTGAAATTTCGGGAACCTTGGCGGACATTCAGACTCCCAAAAATGAGGAATCAGTTTTTCTTAGCAAACAGGGGGAATTCTTGGGAAAAAATGTCTTTTCCCAGCAGGGGCATTCTGTCCCTTCCTTATTTCTTCGGATATACTTTGAATACGGGGTGCGTAATTAAAATCACAAACGGTACAGCCCAACTCACTTTTGGTGGGTGGGTACCCGCTGATTTTGATCACTGTGGCAAGCCAATTTGGAAAAGATGCCAGTAACCTTGTCCAGTTGATCCATTCTGTGCAGTTGACTAACGACACAGCCGACCTTTGGTTGTAGCGATCAAGCTAAATATTCAGTGTGCCATAGGATCTGCTTACTCGGACCACACATAGCCCGCAATTATGGACCGATTAACTGATTTGAGTATAATCATCGTTGCAATGATTATAGTGTTCACATGAAAAACAACAGTTTGTTCCGTTTTGTACACTGTTAACGTCACTGTCAACAGGAGCGGATGAAATAAGGCGAGGGTGAGGAAATGTGACCGCGCTAAAGGTGCCTCAGCACTAAAACGAAATTGACACCACACTTATCTCAGTCCCACCGCAATAGATGTGTTGACGCATCGAAGTGAACACAGACTGCCAAACGGTCGTTTTACAGCTGTCCTCAATTGATGTAATAAAATTTTAGGTGACGACTTCCTAACACTACTCCGAACTTCGTTTCCACCAGTGTGCACTTAAAATGCGCATGGATCTGGTTTAGAACAAATTGGACGCTTTATAACGTTCTGCCCGTTTCACTCAGCCAAGTATTCTAGCGTTAAATCTGTTTGCTGAGTTGTCAAGGTATCCTTTTGGAATGTCATGCTTGATTAAAATACACGGTATGTAGTTTCAAAAACATACTTGCCTCCGGGCTAGAGTAGTTTTTGGTGATCCGATGTCATTGACGAGTCATTGTGGACATGAATTGATTAGCCAATGACATGATTCAGCTGTTTCCACTGTGTTGCGGGTTAGGTTGAACCCATTAGAAATCCGTTGCCGATCGTAGTCATCATCTTACTTCTCCAACCAGCGTAACCATTTCAGGCCACATCACATTCCTCGTTTGTATGACAGTCTTGTGATGAGTTACTTCGCACGACAAAGGCCTCACGATTTCTGACGGTTGTCACTAGCATTCACTAAGACAAGTTGATAAAGAATATGATGTTGGTTTACCATCAGACAGGGTTTCAGGAACTATCTGCTCTCTTTCTTCGAACTCCAAATTAGGATTTGCCCATATTGTTATGTGACAGCTAAGCATAATTGTCATCCACTGTTGTCATTGGTTACTTTGCTGTAACATTTGAAGAGTTAATCGTAGTTATCACTTATGTATTAAGCCAAATTATTATAAGGCCGCTTTTGCTTCTGCAACATGTCGGTTTTTAACCTTCTTTCTTCAAAGGAGTATGGGAAGGCACCGGACACTGATTCTATCGTCTTGGCATCGTAAGACCGATAGCATTGGGGAGACACAAAATGAGCACGAAATAACCGAGGTCATACACTGCTACTAACGGCCAAGCTGTCCAATAAAGCTTCTTGATTGTTTTTGCCTCCCGCAGCATAGTGAGTAATGTTCGCTTGGTGGTCGATATTAAACGTGTTGTTTGCTACGAACAGAATCAGTAAGGCTCATTCATCAGATGGTACTCAAGGTTAATGATCTACAGTGTATTGTGGAATTTCGACGGTGCCGCGCGGAGTGCAGTCCTAAGCAGAAGAGAGGGGACTTATTGATCTCTAGGGCTGAGAGAATGAGTGGAAGACGGGTTTCTAGGCCGGTGGGCCTATCTGATACGGTTACTGGTTGGTTTTTGGCTCATCCAAAGTCGTACAATGCGGCAAAATTATCAGGTAGACCACAAAAACTGTTAAAAGTTCCTAGTCCGCTTGGATTGCAATAGTATGCCCTTAGCTGCAGGTGTGAGGAAACTTAGTATTTGTACGCAAAGCGCGGCAGCAACTCAATGGTGTGCCACGGAAGCAATCGAAGGGTATTGCGCATATTGCTGTTAATTAAATCGACATGAAATTATGAGAACTTTACCTGGACCGATCGTCAGAACAAAGTTCCCCTCGGCCGTGAGAAAGTAATTTGGGGTATTCGAATGCCCTGACATTTGATTGGCATCACCTGTGAAAACAATGAATATTTCTCGTTATAACAGATCAGCAGCTACCCATTTCTCGACTGCTGATGAGGTCCCTAAGGAAGGAATACCTGCGCCATAATATTCCACAGAAATTGAACTTCAGACTGTTCGGAAACAACGGATACTTCCTCCTTCAACATCGCCACACCCCAGTAGATATGTAAAGTAGGGCTGTGAAACCATATATAAATAACCAAGGACTAGTAGCCACCAATTACAAAAGAAGGATTCAATACTGGTTTTTTTAAATGTGTAATTGGACTAGTGTGTAATAGTAAAAGTGACAGGATAACATTAACAACCATGAGGATAGTGACAGCGACTGTTGTAGCTGTTTGCTGAGCATAGGCTATTTTTAACCAGCACTAGTTTTAGGCATCGTGCGTGTCAATGCTATACTTGACGCTCGCCTGCTCCGAATCAGGCCTGGTCTCGGCTAGACCGCATAGCTGTTAGTTGCAGGTGGCGTGGTTGCATTGAAGACTGTCGTTCTTATTGGAGCACATACTTGGGTTCAGATCATGCGTTGGTACGCTGTCATTTTGTTCTTACTTTCACTGGGCAACGACTCCACCGACAGCCACGATTGGCTGTTGAGAAACTGGCTTTATCATCAGTAAAACATAAGT
>LUCH01002253.1:23741-68456 GCA_013368495.1 Paragonimus heterotremus | reverse complement strand
ACATTGGATGTTGAAGAAATCCCTGGAATTGTTGGATACCAAACGGAACATTTCTCCTGGCAGTTCATGTTACAAGAGCAGGAGAAATCCGTGAGAAGCTGAAACGTAGTCTAATTGCTCACCGTGAGACTTGGCTAATGGAGAAAGTTGAGGAAATGGAAACGGCTCTTGCTTCAGGGAACACCGGCACTCTCCAAGCTCATTCATGCTACTAATCCCAGGCGATCGTCTGCCAGTGAAACTATCAGCTAGACAGATGACATACTCATTCACAATCAGTCTAGAAGATTAAGGCAGTGAGTGGAAGTTAGGTGGCTTCCTTTCAAGCAGCATAAACAATGGTGAACGCTACTTCGCACTCTGCGCTTTGCAGCCCCAAAGTGCAAATTGCTTCTGCAAGATTATTGTGATTACATAGATTTGATGTTGAATAGTGAAGTCATGAAAATTGTTGGCTTATTTATTTACTTGGGAAGCTGCATCATCGGCGGCGGCGGAGATCTAGAGAATGAAGTAAAAGTGCATACCTCCAAGGCTAGGACGGTATTCGCTAAGTTGGGACCTCTCTGACGATAGAGAGACACTTCTCTGAGGCTTAAGGGTGACAGTGGAGGCTATATTACTATACGGCAGCGAAACCTAGCCACTCAGAGTAGAAGGTGTGAACCGTCTTCTGGTGTATGATCACCGATATCTGCGTTCGGTCGTTTGTATCTAGTGGCCCCCAAGAGTAAGTAACGAAGAGGTTAGGAAGCGGGTATTTGATGACGATTGTCAATCGAATTTTTTTGTTCAGTCCTTACATTTGTACAGACTTAGATGGTTAGGTCCTGTACTAAGGATGCCAGCTAGTCGCCTACCAAACCAAGCACTCTTTACCGACGCTGCGACCAACTGGCGTAAGATGCGAGATGAACGGATGATGACCCGGCGTAGAGAAATTAAGTCATTCATCAAAGGGCTGACCACTGTAGGTCGGGTTGGTCCTCCGGGTTGAGGCTGTCGCGACTGACAGAGTCGGTGGCTGGAGACGTTAGGTGAGATGGCTGCTGATCGCACCCAGTGGCTTGAGTGTGAAGATAGCTGTCTTGCTGATGATGTCTTACTTTCAGTGATAGCTTGGTTGTTTGTTTGTTTGCAGAGTGTAGGCACTTTGATGCTGACTGTTCGAATACAGACGTAGTTATTTTTGGTAGTCTAGTCCCCTCTGTCTTTTTTTTCCTTCCTGTACAAGGTTTGTTTTTTTCTTCATGGTTGTCTGGCAGTTAATCATCAGTGAAAATCACTGATGTACCGCTGTCTACGATGACAAGGTTGAATTCTCAGAATTACTGATGAGTAGTCGGGGATTTGGTTTATTTCAATTTGAACATCACCCACAATTGATCGCAGCTGTCACATTCCCAAAGACTATCCAGTCGGCCCCTTTCGAAAAGAAGCACTAGACTCGAGTTTCGCTCTCATTAGAGCTCATGAGTAGTACATATCATCGCCACTGCCGGGAATTGAACCACGGACACGTGCCTAACTTGAGGTCAGTGGCGCAGTGGTAAACACGGTTGCCTCATGGACAGCGTGTCCCTGGTTCAATTCCCGGTAGTGGCGATGATATGCACATCAATTATATGAATGTCCGATTCTATGACCCGCTGTCCACTCCATTCCGCTTGCTACCGATGAATGATCAACTGTTTATTCTCTGTGATTTCAGTGCGTGACTCGTCGGGCCGGCTCAGAGTCCTCGGACCTCACGCAGTTAATGCAGTCAATGAGAACGGGGGTTGTCTGCTCCATATATGTGCTACTCGCGAGATGGCTATCACAAACATCCGATTCCAGCTGGATGCGAGAGATATCACGACCCAGACTCACCCATGAAGCGGTCATCACCGTTTGCTTGATTACGTAGTGCGACCACATGACATTCGCGCAATGGGTGTCACGGGAGTGAAGTATGAGGCTGAATGTAGCACTAATAGACTGATCTGGACCAGTTTGCTTACCCATGTTTGCAAGCCTGATTGTTGTAGGTCACTCGAACAACGGCAGAAACTGGATGTTGACAAGTTGGAGGACTCAAAAACGAGAATTATGTTTCAACGTGCAGTTGCCATTCGTTTGAAAGACCTCCTCTTATCCAGTACCCTCGAGGGTATGTGACAACACCTCTTGGAGAAGATTGCGGTTGCAGCCATCGAGTCGATAGGTGTTCAGAGTTAGTGACAGCCGGACTAGTTTGACGACAGCAATGCAGATATCTGATACGAGGGAAGAATGAAGCATCTGTTGTTCTCACAATGCCCATAAATTAGCCACTTTTCGGAGTGTTTGCCCTCAACTCATCGTACGACTTCGTGAAGTCAGGGATTGGGAGACCGTGACTGACTTGCCACAAGGAGATGAGAAAGCTTCACTTGCTTTCTCTGCAGATTTAGCCGGGATGCAGAGAGCTTCTGGATAACTGCGAAACGGCAAGGTTGCAAATGAAGCGTTATCCGGAACGCCCGAAGCATGGTGGCACAGTTTCGGAACATCCGTTGCTCCATTTGGAAGTAGAACGTAGCTCCTGAAGAGTTCAGGGATGCGGTGGTCGCACTTTGGTTTAAAGGTAAGGACAGCAGGCGAAGCACTGACATTTATCGGGGCACCTGTCTGCTGACGTGTGCTGGAATAGTGTTAGCAAGAATTTTGATGGACCGACTGAATGCGGAAATTTTGGCGACCAACGTTGTCGAGCAGCAGCGCGGATTTCGGGCAAGTCACAGTACGATCGAGCCGGTGTTCGCTACTCGACAAATTCACGGGAAGTGCTGTAAATGCAGACAACCGCTGTATGCCCACTTTGTGGATTCCACCACGGCGTTTAATTCCGTTAACCGTAAGATATTACAAGCGCTACCTAATAAGCTTGAACGTCCATGTCTTTTCGTCAGTTTAATTGGGCTGTTGCTTGTGGGTGTGAAAGCGATGAGTTTGATATTGTCGTTAACATGGAGCAGCGCCATGTCTGAGCCCCGCCACTATTTAGTTCATATTTGGCTGCGTTACTAACATTCGTTCTTCAGAACTCTGAGGAAGGTGTGGAAGCTGAATATCACACGGATGGCCGCCTGCCGAATGTTCCACACGTCTGCACTCCAAGTCGGCTGCGTAATTCAACAGTGTGTATGTTATTGTTTGCTGATGGTAATGCGATATATGCACACTGCGAAGAGGAACTTCAACGACTGGCCAAGGTTTTCGCGGCCGAGCCATCTAAATTTGGTTTGAATATTAACACAGGTAAGACATTTTCCTTCTTTTGGCCCTCTCCGGGCATTTGGAATCCGCATCAGTGGAGACACTGTGACCGTGACTTAGGCTGCAATCCGTCGACAGATCTGCGAGTGACGAAAGTTAACGCTGCTTTCGGACGTCTTACAAGACGTGTCTGGAAGAACCACAGCCTGAAGCCGAGCACTAAGCTCTTTGTCTACCGCTCCATGGTGCTGTTGTTAGATAGCAATGAAACTTGAACAACGTACCAGCGAAACGTGTGATATCTGAGCCGCTTGGACTAGTCTGTAGGATTGGGTCACTGATCAATTTCGAAGTAGATGCTATACGAGCAACGGAAAGAAGGCAAGCGAAATCCTGGTGGTGTTATGTAAGTAAATCTTTTGCGTTGTAATATCGATTTTGGATCCTGGATGGACTTAACCTTGAACTAAACTGTCTGGAAAAATACGATCCGGACATGCACCCGATGGTTCAGTGAGCGTCAGTCGCACGGCCGTGAATTCAAGCGCGCGGTTTGCAAAAAATCTCTGTACGTCGTAGGTCGTGGTGATGTAATTAGATGACGTTGCAATGAATGCTGAGGCGAATACGCTGACCACCTCGGGTTGTTGGGTCACAAGCGTACTCATAGCATATCGTGAGCGAAGAGATGACGAGCATGTTAGGCGTAAGTATGTTATGCCTGTTGTATCTATTGTTCGTTCCTATCGACCAACGACCGTTGTCCTTTGTTAAGTCGCCCCCTGTCTCTTTCAGAAAGCTGGGTCGCAATGACTTCTACCTCTTTTTCCCCCAGCTCTGTTATGCATTGTATGATGAGTGTCGTTTGTTTTTCAGTCCAACTCTAAATTTGTGTTTTTTCCCTCATCCTCTCTAGAGTGCAATATTGTACACTCCTATATTGGACCACCTCTCGTGTTATATTTCCAATATCCTTCTTCCTAGCTTAGTTCCTACCATTGCTTCCGAGAAGTAATAGATTTACTTTCCTACTCTCGTACTGTCTGGCTAACCAGTATTGACCGACTGGATCACAGAGGCCCTTGCCCACACGCCTCCGGGTCTTACTCCATCGGGTTTACACTGGATACGTGGTGTGTGAGTGGAACCATAAGTGGTGCGGCGCTACACCACTGCATTGCATCAGTGGTTGGCACTGATGCTTATGAGTTAGGGAGAAAACTGGGACTGTACCGTGCATACAACCAACCATAGAACGCATGGAAATAAAACTCGCAAGACGGATTCCCTGCAGCTCCCACCGTCCCATTTTATTATTTGCGCTTACTCCGAAGACAACTCAACCTGATTACGATAACACCCATATCGCATAACCTTATTGGTTGTTATCGGCTCCATCAGTCACGAAGACCCTATGCCGAGAGACAAGTTGAAAGTTCTTACATCAATTTGGTTCAGTACATACTCAAGAGCCATATTAAGAGTTTCGAGTGTGAGCACGTCTTTTGGTTAGGCGCTCAGGCTGTCCTGGCCTACCTCTGCTGTAACATGTAATAGGGCACCACCGTATTTATGTTCGTTACCCGAAAGTGACTGTCTAATCTTCTGTTAAATACCAGACTCGGTTGAAGTATGGTATGCACGGGAAGGTTGTCCAGTTTTTGACTATAGATTTCATTTAGGGACATGTAGGCTAATTTTTGTGCATACATTCGTTTCCTACAGTATATTCATTGAGTCAGGACAGTCAAAAACCCCACCGATCGCCTGTGGCCTTGCAATTCACGCATTTTTCAATTAAGGTGTGTATATTTATCTTGCTGCTGCGTTTTATACTGTCTAGGCGATGCAATATTCTGGGATGCGGGCTGATAACTTATCGCGTATGACACAAACAGAGGTGCCGCTCCCTTCCTCACTAAACCTCCTGGTTGAAGGTTATTCTTCCAGTGGTCATTGCAACCAGGATGGAAACCCACATACTGTTGTATTCAGTAAAATTTTGAACACATTGTTTCGTGTTTTAGGTCTTTCCGTAGGATATGATTCCCAGCAACATCACAGCAATGGATTATATTGAGAAATGGCTGTCAAACAAACATATAAGCATCTTTTTTTGTCTGAACCCAAAAATCAACTTGCAAACACAACCGTATTCAGTATTAAACTAAAAATTGACCGGTAATTGTGTTGTTCGTTACGCTACTGTGTTAATTATTCTTATTTCGCAGACGATTCAGTCAGACAGTTGCTAAATTCAAGCTCTGGGGTCAAGGCAGCGCTATCATTCGTTACGTTGCATGATGGCTGGCTGTTTTTTTCTCACAGCTTAACTTTACTGACTCCTCCACCTGTCTGGAACCATCTTGACACGAAGTCAATAGCTGAAGACGTTCAGAAAGATAGCGACCGATAAGGTTCAGTAACCTTTGTCTAGGAAGTAGTTTCAGTCAACGAAGAGAAGCGACGAATGGCACAGATGCCACTTCACTCTTATTTCCGTTGTTTATTTTGCAGGGTGTAAGCAGCTTCGTGTTGATCTTTTGAATTTAGACATAGATCTTTGTGTTTTAAGCCCGATTCCACTTCTTTCCCTGACATTTAAACTAAAACTTACTTTCCTTTCCTCATTTCTCACAGCAGTGTGATGTTTATGCATCAACTACTGATGTAATGTCGTTGACAACTGAATACTGACTTTTCGCTATCACAAAAATTACCCTCATTTTTGCTGCTGCTACCACAATACTTCTGGGTGCACGAGCTCACCATATAGTTAATTTGTTCAAAACTCTTGAACCAAAACATTATTTGTCTGTTAAAGACCAATGATGGTTGACAGAGTTTGGACTCGATGAATTGAAAGTGTGTACATTTTCGTTCACATTCGCACACCTCCAAAGTAAATAGGGAGCAGACGGTTTTTTCGTATTCCTGATAGTAGTTGTGCCACATCCAACCAAGTTATTATAGTTGCTCCGTGTGATCCTCCCCGTCGACTTGGTTGACGAAATGGCATTGTATGGTTCTTCTAATGCCGGAGGATGTGGTAATGGCAGTTCAAGGAATTCATCTCCCAGTACATCTGATGATGGTGGATCAGGCAAAGGAGGCGGTGAGGCAGCATCCCCTTTTGCCCCAGCATTGCCGGTGGTTAACAGACGGAAGCGGTCTGATTCCACTTCCTCAGATGGTCCGCGTAAAAGTACAGCTTTCACAAATAATATTTCATCCTCTTGCTGGTGCTGCTGCAAGTAGCCGGTAGAATTCAACCTGATTCTGGCCTGTTTCAGGCTAGTTTGTCTGTTAACGCAAAATATCTTAATGGGCCTCAGCTGCGCTTGCTGTTGCTGATGCAAAATTACTCTTTTGACTCCAGTCGTTTGACACCACGAATTACTGTATAGTTCGATCTGCATTGGCCAATGCGTACCGACGTATGTTTTTGTGTAAACCGTGCCCAAAACCAGGCGACTGATCAATTTCCTAGGCTGTTCACAATCTAAACTAAGATGGACATAATTGTGCCCGATACTTTCCCCGTCGCTTGACCTTGTTGGCTGGGGTGCATGGCGTCTTGAGTTTGTTCTAACACAATATTTTAGTGCACCTTCCTCACATCCGAAATGGCTTTGTGCACGGGCTAGCTGGGATGAGTTGTCAAACTGATGAATGTGATTGGTCCATTGTGATCGGGGAGTTAGTTTAAAAGTCATGTGAGATTGGATAACACTGTGATAATGGTTATTGCTGTTTGATCCTCCAATCAAATGTGAGGACTCCCAGTACCCAGGTTCGGCATCTGGTATTGTATTTGAATTTTGTGACAAAACGTTAGAGTTTTCCAAACCCCCAGATTCCGGCTCTGACGCCATCGTGAATTCTGGAGCGAACTTCACCGTTTCACAAGTATTTACATTTCTGTTTGTAGCAGCAGTGTCTAGCCAAAGTTTTGGACTGGAATTGCCTGTCGTATTTATACTATTCTGGTATGTAGTGTCAGCTGTAGAATTACGTGCTTGTTTTTTGCATTCGACTTCGCTGCTACGACCCATCGATTCCACGATTGCTTTTGGGGTAACTTTGGCCTCTGTTGTACTTGGATCTGTTGGCAGTCTGTATGAATTATTCTGCGTTAACTGGATGCCTAGTTCCGGTCTGTCACCTTCTGTATAATGTCCAGGTAATTTCCCAGGTGACTTATTGGTCTTAGTTTGAGGGGTGCTGTACAAAAATCGTGTCACACACAAATCGTTCGGTAAGTTCTTCCCCAACAACGTCTGTAATTGGTCAAGATACTCTGACACAACTTGGTGAATAGTATGATCTCGCGCTGATTTCTTCCCAAATTTTTCGTTAATACTAGTCCGCATCTTCAGATACCAGACACATACCTTGGAAATGAGACTCTCCAATTCTGTGCAATGTGTCCGTAGTTGAGTCGAATCTCTATCTGAATTAGTATGAGCTGTTGTCTGATTATTCGCCTCTTTGGTAGAGTGCTCATTTTCAGTAGATCCTTTTGTGATAGGCTGCTTGACATCGTTGTCTGTCATATCTAATGAACTGAGATCCCCAAATTCCTTATCTGACTTTCCTACGGTTATCGTACTCTCATCCAAAAGTTCACTTACTTTGGAAACTTGACTTAAACTTGTCACAGAGGTATCGATTGTATCTTGTTTTATCGGTGGGCAAGTGGACCACGGTCTGCCTGCTTTTTGCTTGACCAGAGGGTAGAATGGCAACTTTTGTCTCCTATCATTTCGTAGGACGTTCACGTTGGATTGCTCCACTCGTACACTCGAATTCCAAGGCTTTTTATGTGTTAGTATGTTATCACATTTCCCAGGATGTGGCGTTCTGCACTCTGTGTTTATTTTCCCATTGTGCACCTGATTTGTTCTTGCTTGAATTAATCCATCCTGATATGTAGCTCTACTTTTGCGAGGGTACATTATTCTTCATTAGTCACTAGGTGTTACTACCATGGTTCTGTGTATATGCTTCATGTAACTTCATCGTCTACTTATCCAATCGATCTGTTTGGTGGTAGATTTAAAAGTTTGGCCACCATTGCATCACGTGGGTAAGCGGTTGTTCCTTTCACTTCAGTGATGTTGGTTTACCGATAACGATACCCAATAAGTGAATATTCCTTTATCCTTTCACACTGTTTATCCTAGTAAATTTTAAACAGTTGTTTTGGTTATGGTCTCACCTCATTTGGTGATGAAAGGCTTGCAACCTAAATGCCAAGCTCGGGGAACAATCGATTTGGCAAATCAGTATCAAACTGCAATCAGCACGTCTCTTGAATGTTGACAAACTTACAGATTGGGGAGTTGATCAAAGTAGTTCCAAAGCCTGGATGAAGCATTTTTGAGCATTGAGTCGTTAACAGAGTTCCACTTCCTTCTCTCTCGACTGGACTACCCTAACTTGGTAGATTAAACCAAATGTCGCCATCACACAGACTGAATGTTCGGAGCCTACCATGTGTCGTGGTATGACGCTGTTGGCTACTTCACCGTTTGACAAAGCTGGGCGATGCCCACGGAGTCTCTCAGATAGATATCTGGTCCTGTGGCCAACATGACCCCCTTCATAGCAGAAAGTGATGGAGTATACGCTAAACGACGCTTCAGAATTGGACACTCTAGTTTTTAGGTGGGCACAGAAAACCAGATTAGAAACATAGTGAACATGTAGGTTGGCGGCACAAAATGTTGCTTGTCGCTTTTGGATAGTAAGCCGCTCATTTTGTAAGATGTGACTTCTGTTCCTCCTCCCGATGTTGCGTTGAACGTAGCAGCCATTTGGGGGTGGTGTTCCACATTCAATTATACTGATGCCGCTCAACTCCGCTAATGTAAAAATCACTCCAGCCACAAGTGAAGTGATAATCGCGAGATTCAATTGTTTTTTTATGTCAAGCATTATCTTCCAGTTCCTCTACAATTGTAGTGACCTCCATTTTAACAGAATAGAGCGGTGTTTGCGTTAACAGGTGACCGAATACCTCTCAGATGATTTATGCAATCATTGACGCAAACAAACATTCAAATGGTTGACAAAACATTGAGCTGGGGATTGTCAACTACAATACCCAAGCCATATGTGACACGATCATCTAGACTTTAATTTATCTCTTGCTAGCACATAATATTCTTGTCCGGACTAGAAGTCGAATTCCGGTCTTCATGCTCTTATGGCGAATGTGATGTCAGTGACACAATAACTAACATTTTACTTACGAACATGTGGAATAGAGATGCACACTTCCACCTCTTCTCAAAGTTTGCAGCCCAAATATTGTACCGTTCGAATATTAGTGCTGGCCGCTTTTTAATAACCAAAATTCCTGCCTGTTATCAGCGACTAACCCTACCTCCCGTTGACAATAGGCAGAGTACAATCAATCGACGGTCAAGTGTTTCACATTGTATTCACCAACTTCGGAGATTTTCAGCAGCACCTCAAATAGAACACCAATGACAAATATAGAAAAGCGTCTGTTAACTGAGGAACGGTGAGGCTTTTTAAAATTCATGGATCAACTTAGTTAAACGATAGAACAGAAGAACATATGTTTTGTAGGTTACCACGGTCATGTTGATCGAACCATGAAAAAATCGAAAATGGACTAATTTTATGATAGGAATCACTAACGGAGAAGTATTAATGGGTTTTTATTGATAATTGTATCACCATAAAACTGATAACGAAGAGATCCTAGTTCTTCTTGTGAGTGGATTCCAGAATCGGTTTTCCTGGTCTTACAATAACTCAGGTGAGAGATAGAAGAGCAGCTGATCCCGGAAGAAATGTTCGATTCAATGATTTCCATACTAAACGGCAAAACAAGTCCAAACTAAACTACTTGATGTTCTATGGAAACAGCTGCTAAGATGCATTTAACCTGATCCTAAGTCAGCTAAATAGGAGGCCGAATGTGAGCGAGAAAATGGGCTTACCTTGGATGTGAAATAATTGTTGAAATCGCGAAACGTAATTTCAAACTGTTTTAGTTAAAATATCGTTCTGTTAAAGAATATAGCTCGCAGCAATTAAAACAATAAAATTATTGCGCAGGAATACTGCATTATCTACGCAAGTGCGCTAACTTTAATGTTAGATAGTGGAACCTCAATGTGGACAACCTTTTTGACGAATTGTGCAGGTTGATCTCGTTAACACAGTAAGTTATATTCATCATAGCACCAATTTGTGGTTAAAGTGGTAGAAAACGGTCTGACATGAAGTAGATTTGGCTCAGCAAGAAGGTCACAAAACTGAGATGCCATGCCACGCTTAGCGTTTCGGCAAAAGCTATAAAAATTCACATCAGAAGCTACAATTAGTGCGGTGAACCTGAAGACAGTATGGCAGGTCTTAGATTCTGTCGGAAAGTTGTATTTCAGTCAATTTTATTAATTTGTAAATCTTTTTCGTCCGTGAATACAGCTTTTTATTGCTCATCGTTTGGTGGAAAACTCATCACGATAGCATGCCCCATTGAAGAAATGTGTTTTTCCTTTGTCAACTTCTATTCATTGATACATGCTGGTTCCCAGATCTACGTTGTTTTTCAAACGTTGTGAAGTTTAGTGAAAATTTTGTCGACAGCTGGATGTTACTGATTGTAGATTACAGTGGCCAGAACACAGGCGATGAAGCTGGGCAACTTGACCTAGAATGCGCGTTTATCTCCTTGCCGGCTAGCCTGGATGCGGCTACAGGAGTTTGTTCGGGCCGTTCACCAACCCGATGCGGTTAAGATTTCCATTTTTCCTGTAGGCCTTTCGGTTAGAATTTCTTTGCGACCGTTTGGACTTCGGATTTTGTATCGTGGCACACAAATGTGTGGTTAAACAACAAACTCAACTATGGCGTTAATAGTAGAGTTAAAATCAGATAATACAATGCGGTGTTTGTTTTGAACTCAGTTATGTGTTAGGAATTAGCAAAACTCACTGAAATCAACTGGTGAATTCAGGCAAGTGTGCAGTGGTCTAGTTATAAGAAACGACATGGAAAACAAGTGGACGATTGTTGTTACTGACGCCTCTTGAACAGCTTGACGAGTGTGCATTGGTTGATGACCAGAATGAATGGAGTATGAGGTAAACAGATCAGATGAGTATCAGCGGTTGTTCCCCTTAACACTGTTCAAAATGTTTGGTGATCACGTCGTATGAGAAGAGCGGTTGGCCTAAGCAGACGAGCTATTAAGGTGTTCAGACAAACAAAGCATTCTGGTCAAAAAAATTTTAAAAAAACTGTGCCGGCATATAGTGATTTTCAATGAAACCAATCCATCTGGATTTGGTAGTTGATTGAAACGAAGCATGAGGTTCGATATATGATAATGTTTTTCCCCCGAGAGTCTTGATGGGATTCGAACAGACAGTCAACGTGTTAAGACTCAGGCTGTGTCCCATTAGACAGCACTCTTGAAACTATACCAAACGGTCTTAAAATATGATCATGCTGTTCTCATCCGGTGTGTTCATCAACTACATGCCCGTTGACGTCCATGTTAAGCATACTATTGGTAGATTATCTTTTTTTAACTTCGGTTTCTGCGGATAGTGTTTAATCGTACTTGTCGTGTTCACTAAGCTACGTGTAGGCATCATACATATGAAGTAGCCATGAGAATCATTTCATATCATAGTCTTCTATGATATTCAATGCGATTCATATAACGATTCAGGACTGAACGGTCAATTTGTACGCTCCAACTTCAGCAAATTAGTCGGTATGGCATCTTTCAAGTAAATGGTAAAACAATAACAGTTGTGTTGATGCCTACTCCACACAACCGGCATTACTGTTATTGTTGGGTACAACAAAATTTGCGATGTATGACCATACAGTGGTGAGCGGTAACGAATGCACGCCACGTCTGTTCTTTGGAAGATACCAAATGACCTTAGGACTTGAATAAAACAATGAGAAGACGCAATTCATGTGATGTTCTCCGGAGTAACATTTCTTACATTCTGATCACACATGGACATACAATTAATTTTATACGAGTCAAAATTCCACGGAGTGGAAGTCATGGCTTAAAGGATTAAACAGACAGATACCAAAAATGAAAATCCAAATTTCGGGAATGCCGACTACCAGGATAGCCGCAGTGTCAACCCAAACTGTTTTTGAACACACAGCGGGGGAACTGTGATGTTTAATGGCCAAAGCCTCAGTAAACTGGAGTATGCGTTTCCGGTTGTTCCGAAAGACCACCGAGAACACGTCAGAAACTTTGACTACGTGTCCTGTTTGTATCATGTGGCTTGCAACGGAAGATGCGGGGTGCCGTTCATCGGCATCTATACAGGCTCCTGGCGTTTCTAACTGTGTCTCCAGTCATTTGGGAACATGTTCCTTACTAGGAACAGCTGGTGTAGTAAGGGCGAGCAATCACAGTATACTACTCACAAGACTGCTATTCAGCAGTAAGACCACTGCGTACATTTTGACACCGAAGTGTTGCGAGCAAAGAACACGGACGGCGCAAAGGTTGTTTATTTAGGAAACTAACACCGGTTAGGTGTTCGAACAGGACATGAAACAAAAACACTCATATGCATGTGATAATCGTCCCAGAAGGTCCCGGCCGCCACATACGTTAATGCTCAGCTTCTTTTTGTAACCAGAACTAATCCATGGCATACTGCACTATCGTGTTGGTGAGATGTTTCTCCCTGTGATTTCCAGGCAGCTATTTTGTCGCCCCGCAACTGAATAATAGTGGTATGAGTAGTATGGGGCGATCGCTTGTCCTCATCACAGAAGTAGCCTCAGGAAAAACAGGAAATAACATTAGAGTGCAGCATCGCACAAAAAAGTCATTGCTACGTAAAATAACTAAGCACTATCGTCTGTGGCAACCGAAACGGTCTGATCCAGAATACCGCGTGCAAATGAGTGGTTCTTTTACAGGTTTGGTTTAAATGCTTAAGCCTTGTATTGCTTTGTCGAATAAACAACCCTCGTGCCATCCGCGTTCTTGGATCTCAACAATTGGTGCCGTGACCAGGATTGAAGGATGAAGATTCCATGGCTGCAGCCGTTCGAGAATGGGGACGTCCGGAGCTTCCTGGAGGACTTCGAGGACGTGGCGGAAACGGTCGGAGTGAAGACCGATCGGGGGAAGCTGGCGGCCCTGCGGATGCTGCTCAAGGACAGGGCGAAGGCGGTGCTGGATTTGACGCAAAATGGCCCTGCGGAACTGAAGTGGGCCGCCGCGAAGTAGGCGCTAATCGACGGGTTCGGCAGTCCCACCGACTGCCAGGAGGCAATGCGACAGTTCAAGGGCGTCCGGCTTGGACCAGGAGGAGACGCTCTCGTGTATGCCGTATCATTGCGAGCAGTGTTGACAAGAGCCCTGCTACATTTGGACCAGGACTCAGAGTAGCACATGCTGACGGACCAGCTCTTGGACGTAATGCCACCAACAATGCGGGATCCGCTCAGGGTGACTCTCATCGCACATCCGATGACGTTGGAACAGTTGGGTGGTGCGACTCGACAATTACTGGCATAAAACTGCCCGACAGTCAGAGAGTTGAAGACAAGTGAACCAAGTGCAATGAATGGCCTGCGAACCGCAGTGGAAACGTTGACTCAAGAAGTGGCTGCTTTGAAGATGAGGAGGAATGAGAACCGTGGCGACGTCTGTTACCGATACGGAAGACGTGAACAGTGGTGAAGATTTTGTCCGCACGACAAGAAAACGTCTTATATAAATAAACGTTTTGCTGACTGTTTTTTGTCTTGGAAAGGTGATCCGGTAATAGGGGCGTGTAGTGAAACTCTTAATCGTGATAGTTTGAATACCCACTAACAAATAACGATATCTCAATGATAGTCAGTGAAAAGGTTAAGTCAAATGGTTTGGGTCTCTATTGTTGGGATTGGTGCACAAGCTTAATGCAGTGGCACTCGTCTGAACCGTGTCCTGTCTTGTCCTGTACAGTTGTCGTTCCGTGTTCCGATCCGGGTCCAACCGCGTCATGCATGTCTGTGTGTTGACCGCACTGAGTCGCATCCAGATGGAGCGTTCCCATTGGCTGAGTGTGTAGATGGTGACTGCGTGCGTTCGTTCGGACGTTGACGAGGGTTTGTCTGGTCGATTGATGTGTGGGCGTGCATGTGCAGTTCGGACAGTGAGCGTCATTTAGACTTGTCACATGATTGGCCGCGTTAGAGGCCGAGACGACGGCTACAGTCGTTTGATATGACAGCAGTTCAGTTAGGCTAGGGCAGAAATCAATGGTATTACGGAGTGTTGTTTGATTGACGCTGTGGCTGCGATTTCATTGAGTGAACCGAGGCGGAAATAAACTGTTCGGCCGTGTGCGATGGTCGTTCGAACAGTCGGTGGGTTTACACTGAGAGTTACGGGCGTGGCGGAGTATGATGTTGGAATCGATGGTCACGTAATCAAGTCAAGCAACCGTGAGTCATTTCCCCCGACGCACCTCAGACTATATTGGGAGCGGATTTTCTTGACCGCGTTCAGGCTGTGATTGATTTGAAGCATGGTAAACTAGCAAAGAAATGTGGAGTGGTTCCGTGATCGATAAAATGGAAACATCAGTTTGGACAATTTGAAGCGAACTCACCCGGGGCAATACCAGCCTGTGATAATCGGTTGCTGAATGATGGGATACGGGAGTTCCGAAAACTGTTCACCACGGATCAAGACCCATACCATATGGCTATTGTGAATGGGTTGAACAAGAAATCTCCATTGAACCAAGGCGGTTTCGACCATTCGGCCCCAGAAGAACTCTGGTCCACCTACAGCCGGAAATTGAGCGACAAATGATAGACATGCTGAAGGAGGAAATCATTGTGGAGGCTGATAGCCCGTTCAATTCTGCCGTTCTGTTGGTGAGAATGCTCAATGGAAAATTTCGATTCTGAGTCGACTTCAGAGAACTCAATTAGATCACAGTTAATAAGGTTGTGGCTGTGCCAGCCGTGACAGAGACTTTCGACAAGCTACAGAACGTCAAGATATTTACAGTGCCAGACCTACGGTCTGGATATTGGCAGGTTCCAATCAAGCAATCCGATCGAGATTAAACGGCGTTCACAGTGGGAGAAAAGCAATACCGCTTCAAACGTATGCCGTTCGGACTGTTCACGTTCAGACGACTGATGTTGAAGGCGCTGGAGGGATTGAACAATACTGTTGTCTACGGAGACGATATCGTCATCTACGGCGTGAATGAGACGGAACACACTGGAAACGTTTCAGCTGTGCTGCAGAATATTGAACAGTCCGACCTACGAATCAACAATTCAAAGTGTCAACTGGCGAAACGAACGGTAGTACTACTCGGTCACGAAGTCGGTCAGGTTGAGGTCTAATCAATTCCCGAGAAACTGCTGGCGATCGAGGCCATTCCGGTGCCAACATCGAGGAGGAAGTTGCGACAGTTTCTTGGTCGGGTTGGGTTCTATAGCCGCTTCATCAACAACTTAAATGAACTCGAGAGCCCATTGTACGCAATTCTGAAAAAGAATTGTCGATTTCACTGGACACAAGAAGCCAATCAAGCGTCTGTTGAAATCCAACAATTGATGAAGGAGGGACAGCTGACCCTGAAGTTGCCAGTGACCGGACTGAGCTTCGTTGTCGCGACGGCTGCGAGCGATGTGGGTATCGGAGCTGTACTGAAGCAGGAAGGTGGAGTTGTGGAATATGCCAGTCGGATACTAACTCCTGCTGAACGAAACTACTCAACTATAGAGAAGGAGTGTTTGACGATCGTGTGGACATTGGAAAAATGGAGACCGACTTTTCAATGTGGAGACTGACCACAAACCATTGGAGTGGATTAAATCGGCGAAGGATGCCCGAGGGAAACTGGCTCGTTGGGCATTGCGATTGCAGGAGTACGACGTCACAATTCACCGTGTATGCGGAAAAGAGAACTATGTTCCCGATCTGCTTTCTCGAACCCAGCACATGGATGAAGTTCACAAGGACGTGATCGGAGTCAACAGTATTGAACTGGAGAACGATCCCGGGAAGTTACAGGTATCGCAGATGACGGACACGACAATCCGAATAGTGATTGATCAACTTCTATCGGGAGAACAATCACCAGAGAACGAGAGGATTCCGGAGGTGAAATCTTTCAGAACGCACTATTCGGACTTGCGGTTGAATAGTGCGGAAATTTTAATGCGCCAACTTCGGGATGGAATAAGCGTGTCTGTTATACCGACGGGGTTGAGAGAAACAGTTGTAAAGGAATGTCATCAGTTGGCTCATACGGGATATCATCGAACTTACGAAATGCGGAGGCAAAGGGCACAGTGGCCGGGAATGAAGAAGGATGTCAACAATTATGTGCTGACGTGCCAGCAATGTCAGCTGCTGAAGAGCTCCAACTGCCCCAGTCAGTATCCCATACAAACAATTCCGGTCAGTGAGATTGGGGAATTCTGGTCGGTGGATGTGATGGGTCCCATCCCATCCCTGTTAACCACATCCGGAAACCAATACATCATAGTGATGACGGAACATTCCACAAGATGGATAGAAGCAGCCGTTTTACCCGATCGGCGCGCAAACACTGTGTGCAGGACGGTAATGGAACACATCGTTGCCGATCAAGGAATACCGCGAAGCACATTCACTGACCAAGGTCCTTACTTCGACAGTGAAGAATTTCGGAACTGCTTGGAGCGTTTGGGAATCAATGGAATTCGCACAACGTCATACCATCCTCGATCAAATGGACTGACGGAACGAAACAATCGCTCAATCAAAGAGTAGTTAGCGGCAAAATGAGGGGGCTGGGAGGAAACACTACCACTGATTCTGTTGGCCCACCGCTTTTCACCACGAGGGATAACGAAAAAATCGCCGTTCGAGCTAAAGTACGGGCGCGTGCCACGCCTACCAGTCGATCAGGAAATTAGTGTATGGGGAGACAAGCGGATGAGAATGCGTGAATTAGCAGAAGCTCGGAGAGTGGTCAACCAAAACTTGACGAACGCACAAGAAGTTTCTAAGGAGCAGTCAAATGCAAGTTTGTCGGGTCGAAATGCTGTGTTTGCAATTGGTTCGAAAGTTAAATACGGAGACCGGCGGTGTTCGAGTGCAACAGGACACGAATCTAGAAAGTTCCTGGCGAAGTTGGGAGGACCTTATGTGGTTGTGGACTGCCGTGGTACAGTGTGTCTGATTGAGAATGAGAAGAATCAACATTGAGTACACGGAAGCCAGCTTTGTAGATGGTACGACAGCCCGATCAGAAGAGAATGCATACGTGGATCATCGACTTCCCCGAGGCCGGTACGCAGATCGTCGAGAGAACAAAGAGAACCTGAACGGCTGTTGCTGCAGCTGGAGGAATCTTTTCGGGGGGAGGAGTGTTATGAGGACGAGCGGGCGTAATATACTACTTACGCGACTACTATTCAGTAGTAGGATCAGGGAGTATATTTTGACATCGAAGTAGCTGCAAGAAACATCTGAGTGCAGCATCGCACAAAATAGTCATTGCTACGTAAAATGACTGAGCGTTGGCGTCTGTGGCAACCGAGACGGTTTGGGCCGACTATTGTATGCAAATGAGTGTTTTTGTTTGTTGTTGCATTTAAGCGCTTAACCCACGTGTTTCTTTCTTGAATAAATAACCGTTGTGCCATCCGCGTTCTTGGCTCACAAAACTAGTTGTCGGTTTGTCCTCTCTATATAGCTCATACTGCAGCTACACGAGTATTTGTTTAAACGGTGAGATGTGACAGACGTACACTGTTTCTTCGTAACCGGGACGACTAGTAGAGTTTTCATTCGTTGTATAATACGCAGCTTTGCAGCCTTATGAGTCCTGGATGCAACAGGTGTTAGACGCTTCCCCGTCATTTTTGACCAGCTGTCCCCTAGAAATGGGAGTTCTAAATACACTGTCTTCTTCGGTACCGTCGTCACATCCACAGTTGGGATATTGGCTCTGCTGTACTTTCTGATAAATTGTGGGAGGTACCGGTTGACCTGCAGAGTGTCTGTCAGTAAGCCTAACTGTAGCTGTAGGTGGTCTTCTGTTCAATTCCTCCTTGCTCTATGGAAAAGCGTCCTGACTGGACCTCTCCTATGCTGCACCGGACAGAAGCTTTCAAAGTGCATGTACTGTCCAGTCCAGGTAGGTTTCCTGTAGACGGATCTCCCTACTGTGCCATTTGGTCTTCGAGTGACTAGAATGTCCAGGTACGGAAGACAGTCATTCGCTTCGTTCTCTCTCGTCAGTTTTGAGTTTGGGTGAGCCTGGTTCAACCTCGAGAATAACGTATTTGATTTACTCGAGCTCTCAAAGGTGGTTAGAATATCATCTACGTAGCGTCTGTACAATACTGGTTTTGACAGGCTTTCGCGTGGTGTGGATTCTACTTTGGCCATGAAGAAATCCGCTAGAAGTGGACCTAACGGACTACCCATTGCAACCCCGCCCACTTGTCGGAAACTATACGTTTGAAAGTTGAACCTTAGATTATGTGTGCATAAAAGTAACAATTATTTCAGTTCGATCACCAGGATAGGAAGCGGAGCACTGCTGCTTGCAATAAATTCGCAAATGCTATCAACTGTTTCGTGAAGCGGGATGTTAGTAAACATGGACGTCACGTCAAATGAACACATCAATCTCGGACATTTAAACCATCTATATAATTAACAAGTTCAAAACTGTCCTTCAGAGTGTACTGTGTGGTCAGAATTTACGAAATGTTACTCCGGAGAACATCACATACTTTTTTTTTTAAAGTTCAGACTTTAGGATCGTCTAAAGTGGCTACTTTAAACGCTATAAGTAATAATAAACAGAACAAACAATTGAGCGCCGTCTTTCTGCGTGCACACGAATGACATTCGCGGTATACAACCACTGCAATTACGTCATTGTCAGTGCATACGTACAAGCTTAAGGGTTGTTGTTATGAAATGTCTACAGTTTATCTTATTGTGAACAAGTCGAGATGATATTCGCCTGGCCTGCTAGTCGCGCGAGCCCCATAATCGATCAAATATATCTTTATTGAACATACTTTCTGCATCTCTTCTGAAGGGCGCTAGCTTCAACCCTTCTTCTTGAAATAGCTCAACGGCATTGAATTCCTTGATCTATCCAGTCCCGCAGTTGATCTAAATGTATGATGCCAATTCGTAGGTGGCAGATTTAAGCGTAACTAGACGAAGTAAAAAAAACGTCCAGAGTGAAGACCGAACATTTACTGGAAAAAATATACGATTGGTCCCGTATCCCCATATAACTTAAAGCCCGATCGTCGACTTACGATTAAACCAGGAACGTGTATCGTAAGGACATGACGTACAGATTATGAATCAGACAGAATAAATCCCGTAACCTTTCTCAGTAACCTATGTACGAGATCGGGAGTATGTTTACCCTACCTCATAGATCCTGATAGTCAGGCTATCTGGAAGTCGGGCTTAACATTCTGAATGTGCGCGTTACGTTTGCATTGGAATTAATTTACTAATGACCTCATTAAACGACTCATTTGACCCCGTAACTTCAATGAGTTACTGTCGAACTGGTTGCTTGGACTAAGCATGAACGTACTTCGCACCGTTTGATCAGGTTAATTCAAGATCGTATACACTAAGATGAGGCCTTTCTTAACACACCGATAGTGCTTCGGAAAGTGCTTCAGTTTGCACAGCCTAGCTAACTAAGGTAGTGGACAGTGTGCCTTAGTCCACCTATCGCTCTTCATACCGGCAAAGTGTTCCGCGAGCTAGGAACTACAAACTTGAACAGTTTGCTCAAGGTGAATGTACAGCAGTGTGTTGAACGCAAATAAAAGACAAGGTAAAACAGTCCATGCATCTAAATGTGTAACCACAGCAACAGTTCACTGTTTTGGTCGAAGCTACATAATCGAGAAACAGGCTAACTTCATTCGAAACGTTCGTCCCCTGGACCCGTTTTCTTGTACTACTAGTGGGGATGCATCACTACGTTTGATCGTGTTGAATGTAAGCTTGTCATACGTAGCCTTGTGGTGCAAAAGGTTCACACCTCTCTGCATCCTTTCAGTATTCATCACACTATTTGACATTCCGTTCACTACTATACACTGGTAATGCGGAATTAATAACCTGTAGAATTTTGAGCACGAGTAAAATAAAGTTAGAAATCCTTGTATGGTACTGCATGGTGAACAGTGTCAATTATAAAATGCCACGTCGGCTTCAATTTGGGTGTCGGTCTTGGTAGTAATCAATAAGTTATATGAATAAGAGGTATTAATTCCATACTTATGGAGCTTTGTAGACAGTTCAAAATGGACTAGTTGATGAGATAAATAACACACAAACTACATTACCTGATCCATACAATGCTGGTGACTTTGTATTTCACAGTGGGCTTACCAATACCTTATTTTTCATCCCAAAAACAGGTTAATCTAAGCTTAAGAATGGTTTTGAACTCTGTGACGTTTTGTCGCGGAAAAACTGTTAATTCTTCGTAGTTTTACTCACTTATTTTCACATTAATAACACTCTTGAATCTACCAATCTCCTTCATATCACTTTGAATTTCTTGTACGATGTGTTTTGTAGGTGATACAGCCAGCACAATTCTATATAATTGTCTAACGTGTTATACTGAGTGACTTTGAGAAATATCGGCTTAAAATTCCAAGTCGAACACCACCCACACTTAATCGCATCCTTCATATTCATTTAAGTCTTTCGGTCAGCCCACTTTCTGACCACGGAATTATCGTTTGGATTGAACAGAGCGGTTCTGTTTATTCCCCTCTGAAATGATCAGGCAAGCTGTGGTTGGGTGTTTGAGCGTACCTATTGTGGGGTTGCTGGCGTTGTGGTTACTATGTTAGTCTCACAAGCACGAAGGCTGGAGTGAAATTCCTGTCCTGACGAGGATATATATTGTTACTGAGCTCTAATAAGAGCGAAATTCGAGTATGGTGGTTCCTTTCGAAGTGAGCTAGTCGAACGGCTTATCTGAACGTGGAGGTTACAATCAGGTCCTTGTTGTTCAATTTAAAATAATCTAAGTCCCTGGGCTTGTCTTAGCTTAAAAGTTCTTACCTCAGTCCGCATCATATTATATCATAAATCATAGTATATCCTTACTTAAAAGTCTCTGCCTCATTGTCTGCTGGAAAATTGTTCAGATGTCATCTCGTCATAATCTTTCTTCCTGATAGCTTATACAGGCGCCTTCACTCAAAGCGAGCTGTAACAATGGCTCTGGTTGAAAACCGACACGGATTAATTGATTCCATGTGTTGATGCTTTCGACAATTCGGCTTATCCGCTAGTCCTTCTATGCTTCTACTCACACTTTAATATTCAGTAAGCTGCTTTTGGTACTTATGACATTCTACGTCAGAATGTTTTGATTAACGAACAAAGTTCGTAAATTTAGAACACACCACATTTAGACCGACCAACCTGTCTTTATCAGAGAACACAGAAGTCATTACCGTTAAGATTTACTTGAAGTGGGGCCGTGGTACATTGTACCCCAGCCCACTTCACTTTTCAGAGTTGCTGGTTTGACTACATCATGTGATATGCGTTTGTAAATCACGTACGGTATTCATAATTAGCGTTACGACTCTGCACTCAGGAGTGCGACAACTCCGACCCATACTACCAGTAATACTGTTGTACAGGCTTCTCATGATAACAGTATACGAAACTCGTACCACTGCTATTCAGTAGTAAGACCAGAGCATATATTTTAACATAGAACAAGCCGCAGGAAAAATGCAGGAGGAAACATCGCAGTGTAGCATCGCCAAAAATGGTCCCTGCTACTTAAAGGAATTGAGCATTGACGTCTGCTGCAACCGAGAGGGTCTGGAGTCGAATACTGCGTGCAAACGAGTGGTTTTGTTTCTAGTCTTGTTTAAACACATAACCCATGTGTTGCTTTGTTGAAGAAACATCTCTTGTGCCATCCGCATTCTTGGACCGCAACATCAGTACTGAATAGTCATGTGGTACCTCCGTATATACTGACCGGTTTACAGTGCTTTTTTGAAGTCAACTTACAGTCATAAAACGCCTACGTGGTTGTACATCAGGCCAATCTTCCACGAGCATTGTTTGATTGCACGTGAATCATGCATAATCTCAAGGCGAGGTGAATACATGTGAATAAGTCTATTCATCGATAATTAATGCACACATAATGTTCGGACATCTCTTTGGGTCTTACGATATTTGTAATCAGTGCTAACGTGTGCGGATTACTTCACACAGTTAGCCATCATATTCGTGTTACTTCCCCTTCATAGCTGTAACTGAAAGCCATTTCTTACACCATTTTGTGATGTCTTTCCCCTACTGAAATTCAGGTATTCAGTGCTTAAAAATATAATATCAAACTCTTGAGGTAACTGTAGTAGGTTTTCATTACTAACTTGTTAAAAGCTGTGTTATCTGGTCGTATAACAGAACTGAGAAGTAACCATACATTTCGATAGTAACATTCTTGTTTCATGACTTATTGGACTCCGAAACAAAAGCGTTTAGAAAGCTGATTGTTGAAAATAAGACCAGGGTTGAAAACGATGCATAAGAATGGACATGTATTTAATCCTAGCCATATCTGACAGCGTATCAAACTGGCTATCATCCTGTTTTTGAACCATGCACAAGACGTCGGTGAAACTGGACAGAATCACATCTTGACGTCAAACTTTGCGCTGTTCGAATTCATGTCATGCACTTACCATATACCTGTTACTTTCAGGATTGTGTGAAAAGAGCGTGGACAGGTAGGCAACAGACAGGAGTTTGCAAAGTTTCTTGAAACAACCGAAGTCCAGGTACTGAACTTAACATGTTTATCAATGTCTTAGGTTTCCCGATTTACAACACGCTCGCTAACCGTGTTACGCGTTATATGTGGTCCCATGGAAGAGTGGACTTAGACAGCTTGAGAACAACGTCCACACGAGGCGGGCAAGCTTGAAGCCTTACAGAAAGAATGTACACCAAGACATTGCAGACTTGCCCCTCCAGTGAATCAGTAATGTCAGATTGATGTTGAGGTTAACATACACCCTCTGAGTTTGGCTATCTGATTACTAACCCCATCAGGCAAACCCTCACAGTCTGCAATTCTGGATCACTTTTAACCTGTTGTCGTCTACGACAGATGTTTTGATTAATCCTTCAATAGCATCATTCACTTTGCAGAAGGAAAGCGTAAGCATAAGTTCACATCAAAGTAGGACTTCTGAAATACGAAAATAGGTTATCTAGCACTACTGAAATATTTATCCGCCACTGTGTTAGTCTAACGAAAAATTATACAAAGTTTTTCTCTTGGGAACCATAGCGTTGTACTGGGAAACATTCGTCACAAGATGCGAGAAACTAGATGTTCGGAATAGTTTTCTAAAGCTTGCTTTCTTATTTTTGGGACATTAGTGAGAATTAAACCCAGTGATACTCACATTATTATTCCAGAACAGTTTGAATGTGTTCCATGTAATTTTCATTACTTGTGAATCCATGTTTTCTGGATAGTATGACATCTACTCCTCTTGCAATCGTCAAGTTTCCTGACTCACTACACCTAACACTTTTGTACTTTTGTCTGCAAAAAATGTGTTGTATTCAAGGTTACAAAGAGATACCACTTCATAACAGGACACACCTTCTTAGATGCTAACAGTACAGCGTAAAATGTCAGAAAACGTGGTGAACCCTGAGAGTACTTAGTAAACATAGCATGTGAAGAATGTGTTAGGTTGAAAATCATTTAGTGCATGACCCTTTCCATGGAATTTCAACGGACATGGTTGGTAGAAGATTACTGAATCAATACAATAACTCGAATTTGTTTGCTATAAATTTTCCGACCGAAAATCCCACACAAATTTTGTTTTCCGTTAACATTCACGCAGTGCATATTATGACTATCAGGAATGATATTGTAATGTTGATTCGTTCGTTACAACTCTGCTTCTGAGTAACCTTTAGTTTGCGCATTTGTGAACAGACGTTAGAACGTGACCATCGTGTTTGGTTCGCACTGACACCAGCTTGATTGCGTGCGATACTAGAAATTGGTAACCTAGTGAACAAAAGACAAAGGAAAAAAGCATTCAGCTCCCACTTCTGTTGGGTCTATTTATTCCTGGAGCACAGCTGATGAAGTTTCGGAAGTATACAGACCAGTATTTCCTTAATATATCCAGTATACCTGTTTATTTAGGCTCAAACGCACTGGGGTCTCTGTCTCGTACCTGTTGACGACCATTTCTGGCGAGTACAGCCTTCTTAGCTCGTTACATCACAGACCATTTGATCAAATCAAAACATCAGGTTTACGAGATGATAGCATATTGCAGAAGTACATTGGCACACACACACCACGTAGAACGTTCACTCAGACCATCGTCTGGCAAATGTAAGCTACGTAATACGACAAATTAGTATAGTGTTCCTAACATAAGTAGTCGGTGAAGCCTGTAGTTTGAGCATGGGACCCAACATACGAGTTCTACTTTCGAGTAACAAATAATTGGTTGCATTTAGACTCTCAGCTTGTTTGATTGTTTGCATTATGAACAGACATTTAGGATGTAACCAGATCGTTTGGTTCGTACTGACTCTCAGATAATGATTCGTTCCTGAATTACTGTTTCTACGGTTATTTGCAATGCGAGTTTGGAAAACACACGGCAGTCAAGATTTTAGCTGCTCCAAAACCAATATGTAGAGTGTCGCATTAAAAAAAGTATTTCGTTATCTTCAATTCTTGTCATCTTTAACAACGTTTTCATAACGCTGGCCTATGGGTTATCGTTCTACTTGCTCTAGGCTAACCTGTAATGCATGCCTCTTGAAGACACAGGCGAATACAGCTAATACATGGTTAATTATTCGATGTTCGACTGAGATGCTTGCAAGAAGTAAAGTTATTCATATCTCATTATCAAATTCGTTTATTAGGTTGATGTATTCAATAAGTAAAATACCAATGGGAATTTTTTACAACGTTTGGTTCTCCTGATTAAGTGGAATAGGTTGGCCAGAAAACATGAATAACTTTAGGTTATCTAGAATAAAATTTTCTAGATTGTAATCACATATGAACGTTTTGCTAATTTCAAAAATTACTGAACAATGGTCAGTAGAAAGGAATTTGCAGATACTATCCATGAAACAATAGCATTAGGGATTGACAGAACGTGTGAATGATTGTTTTCGGGGTATATGTAGCGGAAGAACAAAATGGACCCACATGAATTTATTTGTGTAGAATATGGGATGTAGCATTTGGAGTTCAATACATCTTAGTCACGGTGACTGGTGTATGTAGACGTTGAACTACAACTACTCTTGCAACATTGGAGATTATCGACATGCGCCGCATCCGCGGAGCATATCGATCCTTTTATGTGCATGATTCAGTTACCTTCTGTGGATTTGCAAGTCAAACTGGAACGAGTCATATGTTGACCTAAACAACGACTGAATACCTTGGACCATGTTGCTATCAAAATGGTTATTTCCCATTGAATCACAGAACACGACCAAAATTTGAATTCTGCGCCGTCATTATGATCAGTTTAAGCTAGAAGTTCGGTTTGGAAATTTTTGTCGTCAAACACTTCAGCTAGCTGACACCTCAAATGAGGCACTAAGACAGCTCAAAGCTGAGCTGGTTAGCCTGCGTTATCATTATGGACGTAGTTCCTTGTATTATAAAGGACCAGTAACTGGTACACATCATGAAACATTGTGTACACTGTGTGATCGACGTGATATCCCAATAACATGATCGGACAAATGTCCTGCAATAATTTTGTTCGACAAATCAAACTGTGTGAACAAGATGCAAACGATTCTTGCAGATACCACTAAATTTAACAAAATGACAAAAGAAAAGAATAAAACAATGGTGACAGAGCAGATAACTAGCAGTCTGAAACAATTGAAAGATCGAGAAGTCACAACTGCCCAACTCAGACTTATGGAACCCATAGGCACTGTTACTCATCACAACTACGGGCTACCAAAGATTCATAAGACTAACCGTCTTCCACGCTCCATTGTGGAAATGAAGAATACACCGTATTACGCCTCATCACGATGGCCAACTGAAACCTTGGAACCAGTTCGGAAGAAAGTCTGTGTTCGCAGTCTCCGAAACATATTGGAATCCGTGAATAAAATTCGCAACATTCACGTAGATTGTAAACTGATGTATTCTACTGACTTAACCTCCCCTTATTTATCAATGTGTCCTTAGCGAGAACAATAGATTACTTATGTGATTTCACTGAAAACGACAATACTTCGATCGGCTTGCCATTAAAGCCATCGCTGGTGGATATTTTTATAGACAATTTAGAAAGTAGTGCCATAAATCAGTAGTGCTATTAATCGAATGGTTTTCTATTGGAATGATGTTGATGATGTATTCACAACCGCAGATTCATCTGTCAGTATAGCCGATATTTTGGGAGGTTTCAACTGCACGTATCTACTGACGAATTTTACGTCAGACCTGGAATTAGATGACTCCTATTTCATGGATGTCACTCTGAATAGAAAGACTGAAGGGAGTTTGAGACGCTAGTTTGATCGCAAGAATACTTGGTCAGGCCACTACAACATTTTTTTGATTTTACTAACATATAATACAAACCAAAACCTGGTCAAATATTTGGCGGAGGGAGCCTGGAAAATCCTCGCAAATACCTTGGAATTGAAGCTAGAATTTGTAGCCTGTACTTTACAGGGAAATAGTTACCCTGATAACTTCGAGACCAAACCTGTGAAAGCAGTGTGAGCATCGGTAAAGATTCAACGAACTGATAAAAAAACCATTTTCATACAATTACCATGCATAGTGGACATACTGGCTGATTCATCAACACATCGGCTTGCTAGTTCCTTTAACAGAACTCTCAATAAAGCCAGACCGATTAGTTTATTCATCAGTTTTCTGTTAATCACTCTAAGTTTGAAGGGTGACCTGCAGGTCCACAACTCACGTCTGGTGATTTACTCATTCGTTTGTGAATGTTCAGCGAACTACATGGGTCGTGTGACTCAACATTTGCCTAGAAGGGTCAGGGGACACCATCCAACATGGACCGGGACGGAGGAGAGAAAATCAGTCAAGAATGCCATTGCAAGTCAGGTGGCTGACAGCAATCATCAGGTCACTTATCTATAGAGTTCCACCGAGTCGGTCAAAATTCGTTCACCTGATAACATTACCCCCTGCCGATCCCATCGCCATTCGACTACACAACTCAATCTTGCGTGGGCAGAGAAAGCTCGTTTATTCGCCTCAGCTGCCTTGGCTATTAGTTGACTCATCCAATCGATATGCAGGCAGTTAACACTCAATTGGCGTTCGCAAACAACAGTGAGATAGTTTAAACCTTGACCAATACACAGACTCGCATGTGATTGTTTTTATTTTATTGTTTTATATATGTAGAATACCATGCTCTAAAGTCCAGCAGTTTCTCACCTTTCCAATAGAACCGCTGTCTGGTGCGGTGCACGGTTCACGGAGTAAGAACGGCTTATGCAGTTACTCCAGTTAACTTCTTTCGTGACACACTGATCACCATCGGTTACTAGAAAAGGTTCATTGTGCATCATGAAATACAAAACTATCTAAGCCTCAAAAAGGTCTACGTCAGGGAAACGGGAAAAGCATAAACCAGCCTTATGAAAGAGATAACACTGGGCTGTTTCTAACGGAAAGTCTGACATGGTTCATCTGACTAACATGCAGTGCAGCTTCATCGATCCAACTCTGTTGCAAAAGATCGCCAGCAATCCCTCTGATTAAAACGCAGGAGTCAGAACTGTCTACGCCAAATTACATCAACCAGTTCACCAGCAGCTACGGTGATTGATTTCTGGATGAGTAGATCGATGTCTGCTCCTTGGGTAAGAGAACACACCTCCAGCTACAACGAGAACTTGATGTACAACGTGACTGGACGTGACACCGTTAGGCTGCGCAAGCCGACCTTCTTAGTGTTGAAAACCCATTACATACTCCGACTAACAAACGCTTTCCGTGTGTTTATAGACTACCATGAATCCGTCGAACTGCTGTCACTCGAGGCTCTACTGGTCACACTCCATAATCGAGTTCCACGTGTACTAAATATATTGTCGCTCCGTATACCCTAGATCTGACCAAGAAAAGACCAGTAGTTTTTGTCGCCTACCTACTCCATTTTCTTTCTAGTTCTATCTTCTTACCTTGCCTTACTTCCCATCGCATCAAACGAGAACATGCGAAATGGTGTCACAGTCTTGCAAAATTGTTACTTCGATTGCCATATTAAAATTTACGAAGTGGTCCATAAGTTGCTGCGGTAGGGAGAATGTTCTTTGCTTGTGCATTCTTGTCCGTTTGTTGTTCGAGGAAATATTGTTTTGAACGGTTTATAGATTTAAACAATAAATGAATAAAGGAAGCTCCAACGAAGCTGTTGGCGTGCAGTCATATTGTAGCGAAAAGGCGTCCAATAAAGCACGATCCTTATTGTCCAACTCGCTAGTCCCTATGCCACACGTGCGCTTGCGATTTTGAATCACAATTCCAGTCCACAACACCCCTGGTTTCCGCTCACACGTCGTGTGCACTTCTACCCGGTTTAGGTGTGTGATTTACGCCTTCTATCCGGGGGTTTTCCGCCCGTTGATCCGATTTCGTTGAGCGATGGCTTGTCCGGTCGCTCGTGCTGTCCTCCGTACATCCACTGTGGGCTTTGACCGTACTCCACAGCCGGTTCGAGATATTCCTGAGAGTGTTGGAATAATCACGCCTTCAATTTGATCATCCATCCTATTTCGGCTGCCACGTCTCGCCCGTTGGTCCGATCTGGTCGAGCGATGACTCATCCGATCGCCCACGCCGTCCTCCATCCGCTCGCGATGGGTTTTTGAACGCACCTCCCTCCTGTGTTGAGGTATTCCACTGAGAGTTGGAATGCTCGCACTTTCTGCCTGACAGTCCACCACAATGTCATTAACAACCGTTGGCCACACTGAAACAACGTTCCGTATGATATACAGATTTACTGACCTGTAAGGATGAGCTCGGAGGGTGTTTAGGACGTTTATGGTGCAGTTTATCTCTCACAAATGTGCCCACCGTGTAAAACTTCTAGTCACTCAACCGATTCAGCCGTGACTACGGAGATGAACAGTGTGAGCGGACCTTAATTGTGAGGTAGTTTTGTTCACAAAACAACCTGCCTATTCCGTAACCCGTTAGGCGTTCATCCTTGTGTTAGTGAAAGAAATATCACTGAATGAGTTGGGGTGTGGAGTATTTCATAGGTAAGAAGCAGATCTATTCTGAGGTGTCCGTAAAGGATCATGAGTTGACCTAAATCAGTTAATCTCTGAGTCCCATAATTTTTCTGATGATAAACATCTGAACACTTTAAAACGGTATCCAATCCTTTTTAAGATCAGGATGACAGACCTGTACGGTCGTTTCTGGGTGTGAGCGAGTTATCTAGACGAACACAGTGAGAATGACTTTAAAGTGGAAGACTTCACAAGTTCTTCCTAAGAGATGTAGTACTATTTGTTCTCTATAGCCATAGCTGCACAATCCATAGAAAAACTTAAGCTGTTTCTCACTAGGGTCCCTACATATCGTTCACATACTGATACGAGTAGCTTCATGTTGTCAAGGTAGTAGCTAGCACAGTCTTGAAAATGAATGTGCATAATTATACACTTGTTGCTACTGAATGTTAAATTACCTTCTAGGTTGATACAGTTCCAAATGTTGTGCAGTGTTCTCACATATCCCAGGTACTTTAGAACTCACCAGAGTTTTTGTTGTCGGCATCAGCCAACGTCAGTGATTTGACAGTGCTGGGTAATTTAAAAGAGGCCCAGTTGCGAAAAATGTGGATTTCGGTTGAATTCGAACCAGCGACATAAACAACACACCGAAACGTGACAAATGCTCTATCAGCTGAAATACGAAGCCACGCCGAAAGCTCAGAGAGCATTTGACGTGTCTGAACATGTTGTTTCTGCCGCTGGTTCAAATCCAGCCGAAGTCCAGATTTTTCGCAATTGGGTCTCTTCTAAATTATGAATGTTGAGTAAGGTAAAAACGAAAAGAATAATTAACGGGGATCCTAAGGTGAGTCATTGTGGAACGCCGCTGTGGGCAATAGTTGATTTTGATAACTGTCCATCCACTCTGGCGTTGAACTTACGTTTGATTAGATACTCATCAAGCCACTTGAATAAACACTCACCAAGGCCATAAGTGTGGAATTTCCGTAGCATGATAGATTTATCAATCCTGCCAAACGCCTTAGGGGAATCAAGCTAATTCGCGTCGGTAACGAATCCTACGTTGCGGTCTTTATTCAAATGTCACGAGTAAACAGTTGCACTGACATGAATATCCGTTACGGTCTATGATGATGAACCAGAGGTCTGTTTGTTTGGCCAGAAGAGAATCATCTCACAAGCTCTCCAGTACTCTGAAGACCACTAACAATGATGCTAATAATCGATAGCACGCCGAGTTATCGCTGTATCCATCTTTGATTACAGACTGTGAAGGGTTTCCAAGCTTTTGCTAGACGTCCATTTAACAGGGGATCAACAAATAGTAATGTCAACAATTCTGTTAATTCGATGGCACAGTTTTCAGGATGACATCGGACCTCAACTGTTGGCCAGGTGATGAGTGGGTTGGTAGGTTCTCTTTTGTGTTTCTGACTTGTGGATTAATTCAGTTGAGCTTCCTCGTGTGTGCTTGAAAGTCGTTCGCGAGTTGTATTCATGCACAATTGGTAGCTAACCACTCAGTCTATTAGTTATCTCTATGTCTGTATTGGTAGAGCCGCCAAAGATGTGAGATTACGTAACTTCAGTCCTACTCACTGTGTGTGTTGCGAATTCAACGACGAAAAGCTTAAGATTCACCGTCAATTTTTAAGCAAGACCGTGTTGATAGCAAAGCTGATTCTCCTTTATAATAGACGAGACATTCAACAAACGCAAATTCAACTTCTCTTAGTTTGTACCTGTGTAGTGTTGAACGTTTCACTACAATAACACTTTCGGTTACAGATCTTAGATATCGGTGTTTATTAGGCGGGAAAGACACTATTGGAACATATTTGTTAAGGTATCAGATATTTCTTCAATTGTGACTTGCAAGTGATGAACTAGACTGAGTGTGTTGATAGGGCCGGGGTATTCAATCTTGCTGAACTGTTTTCCCTACTGCCAACTTTGCCGTGTGCCAGCTCTTTAGACTGTCGCTTTTTGAGAATGTTTTCCAGTTCACTGTAAGCAGATTAATTAAACCGCGTCGTGAATAATCCGACAATATTCAGCGATGATTATCAAATTCTCGTCCTTGTCAACCTCGTCAGTGATACTATGATAAATACAGGGTGGTACTTGATCCACTCGCTTTCTGGTGCCACCTTGGACGTTCTGCATCCTGCAGCTCCCATTACTGTCTCGAAGAATTCCCCAGTGAAGGAAGACGTTGCAACATTACTTAAATGGTCTGTGAAGTCTAGCTGTGTGTGAACTGTCTCTCATTATAAAAGTGTGATCTTAACTTAGGGATATCGACCTGCGCAGAACATCATTAAAGGCCTTGTCAGCATTCCTACGCACAGATGACGATCTGCAACCCACACCAGCCAAGCACGTGATTTTAACCACTTGTCACAATGTTTCAGAGTGATCCAGCAACATCCTGTCACGAGTACCTGAAGCCTGTACGTACGAGACCAAATAAACAGCCGCACCACCTTCACGGATTTTCTTATCGCGGGGAAACATTGTCATATTAAGGATAATTTATTCGCCATCTCACGTTTTCTTATCACATTAGGCCTCTGTAATGCTCACTATAAATGAGGTTCGCCAGGCATAACGGTTTTGAAGCTCTTCCAACTCTGTGAAAATTGAGACCACAGTGGTATAAAAACACTAGCGACAATTTCGCTGCTTACAGCAAGCATAGCAGACGCTCCAACTTGGCGAGTTCAATCAAATAAAAATGACCGTGTCAGCTCGCTTTTAGGTCACCATTCTCATTTGGAATAGCAACGGTTCGGGGTTTTATGGACTCTGACTGAACCTGTCTTGTGCGTAAGATTCATTTGGGGGCAGTCATTAAAGCAACTGACCCATAGTTTGAGATGGTGTAGAGTTTTCTCCATCCAATTTATAGACGGGTCAAAATGATATATGATCTCAGTGGGCAAAAGTGAGCAGGCGATAGGCCACGTTGCGATCTTCATTTACGCCATTTCTTTTGTTAGGAAAGTTATTCGCAATAATCGATAGGTATTTACACACAAAAATACTCAGAATTCCGAAAATATGAATTGAACATCACCCACAGTTGATCAAAGCTGTCGCATTCCCACAGACTTTCCAGTTGGCACCTCTCAAAAATGAAGCACTAGACTCGAGTTTCGCTCTCATTAGGGCTAACTAGCAGTGCATATCCTCGCCACGGTTGGGGCTGGAACTCAGGCTACGCTTTAATGAGGCAACCGTGTTGACCACTACGCTAATAGTATCACATTAGGCCAGACCGACTTATCATATGTGAACACCCAACCACTTTCGCTTGTGAGTAATGAACATGTTGCCCGATCGCCTCAAGATGAGATACAATAACTGTCCTGTTAATTCCAATCGATGACCTCTAGGCTAGGACTTCTCTCCAGGTTGAAATCATTGAAATCTTTAATTTGGTGAGTGGTATTTTGATTTTATATGTATATATATATCGATTATTTCCGATTATAAAATCCGTAGTCAAAACCATCGCACGAGAATTACAGTTAAAAGGTTTACTCAAGAGGATTGTCGAACTTACTCTGTCGGTTCAAATGGACAAAATAAAAATGAGATATCTGGCTAACAGAATATATTACCAAGATGATTTTCCTTACTAAACGATGGATACTGAAAGGTCACGTTCATAAAATTATTGGAATACTTGTCGAAAACAAACAATTTTCTTGTAATAATTGAGATACGTTATGTGATTTTCTCATTTTTTCGCACTACTTGTGAACTATATTTTTCTACTTCAAGTCTCTATATTCTGCTGTCATTTCCAGAAATCCGTTGAACAAACCCTTGAAATATGCATAACGAGAAGTACTCTGCAGACAATATATAGGATGTGAATATTATTGGGTCCCATTAACGATAAAAGTCTACATACTCGTGCTATATGACTGCCTACAATGCCATAAAGTTAGAAACCTCTTGTACGTACGATATACGGTTAGAAAGCGCATCGCCATGGCATCTACTGTGTAGTACATCACTACTCACGAGATCAAAGGCTGCCTTAATGCCTCAGTGGTTCAACCTGAGCTTCGTAAGTCCATTGCGCATTCCATCTTGACAATTACCGCTACAGACATTGTTCTGACGGCATATCCACGTTATCTACACTCAAAAAAAGAAGACAGGAATATGTTGAGAAATAAACCACGGGTTCACAAAAATTGTTCAAGCTATTATTCGTGGTTATACTGATGTGAAAACATCCTTTTAAAACATGGTCGCAGCACACTTTGCTCGACAATATTGGTCCCAGCAAGTCCCACTCGAGCCACGTTGACGTTGTATTGAAGCTACATGCCTTTCAGTCACTGTGCTGTGTGTTAGCAGCCAGCTGCTATCGGTCGTAGGCCATACTCTTCAAAACGACAGGACGATGAAACCAAGTGAGTTGACCTCGAATACGCATACACTCGCGTGCCTGCAAACATGACCGTGTGTACACCGGTGGGCTGACCGAATCATTAGGCCTTTTAGCTGGACTTCCCGTAAAATAGTTTAGACTTCGGATTTTCTTGTCGCGTGACCAATTGTAGGACGGTCGTCGTAGTCCCTCGGCAAGATCGTGTTCAAGCTCAGTTAAACCAGCTCCGTATCGTCACGCGTGTGTTCTTGTGGTCAAATCGGAACAGACATCGCACCGTCAAATATCGTAGGTGTGTGTCACTTCGCAAGCGGTGCGCGACAATGTTTCGATCACAGGAACGGTTGCAAGTGGCAACTGCAAGTATCGAACAAGCAAGGTTTTTTTGTATAGACTACGATTGTGAACGCGACAATTATGGGAAGATGGAGGGCGTTTCTTTTGAACAGGAGCAATTCAATCGAAAGTCCCAGGGATCCAAACCGAAGTGGTCCTTCCTGTTTGAATTATCCGTGTTCTTCCTCTTTGGTGTCATTCCAGACATAGTTCACAATATTCTGGTCTGGGCGTTGTATTTCAATATGCATAGCTTAACGTTTGGTGGAACCACTTCGGAACTTAGCACGACTCTTTATGTATTGAATTAGTCCCTAGTCCTTTTGAAAACAGAAAAAGTGACCTAACTCATATTCGCGCATAAGCGACAGTCATGGTATGCTTGGTTTCTTCGTGAATTCTTGCCAAACTGACCATCATATGTGTCAGTCATTTCCTTCACTGATAGCTTTATCATGACTGTTGGAAAAACTGGTGTACTTGGTGGGTTTCGTAACTCGAGTTGATGGTCTAGATGCTTAGTTGTTCACCGAGCTTGGTAGTTAAACCGCAAACGTTTATTTATCAAACGAGGTGCCATAGTCGGTCGGTAGGAGTTTTGGACTTGTGGGTCCGAACGTTAAATTAGGATTTCCTTTCGTTCGCTTTCTCTTGCGCGTTCAAAGTTCGCAACATAACATAATTTCAATTGTCTTATTGAAATTGGCCACAGATTTCTAACTGACAGTCACGTGCACCTATTCGCATCCTCGAGCCATACCGAGGGCTTGTCACGTTGTGTGGTGTGTGACATTTGGCGACTATCGGAACGGGGGTAGGTTAGCTCAAATTGCCTAGCGATGCATGCGATTAGAATTACGGGACGACTGTATCATTGTCCTCGAGGTATCGTGCTCGTCTCACGTGATGGTTCGTTCTGTAAATCCATATCACAAGGGGGCGTGCCCCAACAATAAATGGTTTCTTGAATAGTACATGCTTTGGAATAAAACAGTATGATCGATCTGGTTGCTTTTAATGACAGCAGTATCTGAGAGAAGCATCGATTTTCTGTTCAGTTCTGGTTTGGTAATATATTGGCAATCAGCACATCATTTTGCGTTACACTGACGCATTTACACGACTAGACTGCGCACATATTCCTTTCAATTGCAATATTATTATACCGAATTAGACAGGCACGTTTGGTGTCAGGTAGAAACCAAATTTACCCATACTTTTCCGTAGTCATTGAACTATCTCACACATCTAGGCCAACATAGCACTGACTGATTGCTTTTTATCCTATTATTGTAGTCGGTCATACAGATGTTTGCCAACTACTAGTGTTGTCAGCCAAGAACGCGGATGGCACAAGGGTTATTTATTCGAGAAAGCAACACATGGGTTAAGCGCTTAAACAGGACCACACACAAAAGCACTCATTTGCATACGGTAATCGGCCCAGGCCGTCTCGGTTGCCACGGATGCCAGCCGTAGCAAGGACCATTTTGGGCTATGCTACATTCCGATATTTCTTCTTGTATGCTTCCTGCAGCTACTTCGATATCAAAATATATGCTCTGATCCTAATGCTGAATAGTAGACGTGTGAATAGTATATTACGATCGCTCACTTCCATTACACTAGAAGTCTTTTTTTTCTATTTATCTAGAGGTAATCTCAGATAATCCCCGTCAGGTGATCTGAAGTTTTGATATTTTTGTTTGGTTTGAAATTTTGTACCAGAGAAATCATCCGGTAGGAGTAAAGCTGTGTTATAGTGCCTCTGTCAGACATTCTAACAGTTACGGTTAAAAAGGATTTGAAATATTTCGGACAGATGAGTTATTCCTGTGGAAGATACTTAAGTGTACATGTGAACGACGAAAGAACTGATTTTATTGTGTTACAACTGAATTTCTTCGTTCCATCAATCTTTTGAACAACACGTGAGATCTACCGTAAAGTGTGAACACTGAAGAAATGCTAAAACTTTACGTGATACTTGGACTAATAAGAGAACTTGTTCAATAGGATCGGACGAACTCGAACAGAGCACGTGAAACGACTCGCATACAGTTCTCAGCTGCCTGCGGTTTACAAATAACATATGCAATCATGATGATTGAACGAATGTTGACACCAGCCGGACCATAACGCACGACGGTTGTTCAAGGATTATCCAGAATCACCAAGGAGGTGTGCTAACCGTTATATGGGTATATCAGCAAACCACTCTCTGAGAACTTTCTATAGTCAGAGGGCTCACTGTATACTTTATCGATAATACAAGTGTGTCATATATATATATATATATATATATATATATACTGTTTTGATCAGTGATTACTGATTTTGATCAGTGATTCCTGTCTCTATTTTACCTCTATTCCTCCCGTACTAATCGTGTTCATCACATCCAACCCGTCTACTTCCGTGTTACTAACCTAGCCGTCATTCCTTGTAACGTACTATCCAACTTGCCAATGTTGTCTTAATAGAAAGTTAAGTCAGTGAATCATAGGGAATTTGATACCATCAGCGGCCCACCTAATAACAACAGTAAACTCACCAGCAATTCACGGGTCTTTCTAATCCGGGTCACGTAAAGCTGTACTACGTGTACTCTGTACATATATCTTGTAGTAAACTAAGTCAAACTCAAAGTAGGTAAGTTGACACATTCTGATCATTAATGCAGCCTTTACGTGAGGTAGCCACTTTACTGTGCTACACAGGTGGTTTTGCCAAGGGAAAATCTGACCATAGAAAAAACGTATTAGTACTATCTGACAGGTAAAACATCTCTTACGCAATGCATGTACTCTTTACGTTACGAGTGAGGAGGATAGAGTTTCAATCCACATAACAACACCTTTTCCGTTTCAAATGAGAATACAGGGAAATGAAAGCCAAATAGGTTCAGACCATAAACGTGGAGCTGACGGTATTCTAAGTGAGCCGATACGTATATTAATTGATAAACTGTCCAACTAACTGACATCAACTTTTTTTAGTTTTTGTGTCACAATATCTACTCTGCTAGTGTTCAGTATGGTACACGTACTTGTTCACGTGTTGTGGATCCTTGGCGTTCTCACGTTTGGCATAGCTTAAACAAGCACTGCAGAGTCGGATCACCTATTACGAGCTTGGATGAGACATGTGTATCTGAAAGGCAAAGATAGCCAAGACTGACAAATAACATTTATTCGCATTAAATGAAGCCAATCACAATACGTGTATCAGGTTCGAAATCTGTTTACAGAATATAAAACTTGGATTTGTGTTTGAATTATCTCGCAGCTAAATGCTACAAATAGAAAATGGTCTGTGAAGTAGGTATTTACTAAGAAAGCCAACATGGGGGGGGTAACTCTGTCTTGTTGATTGGCTTAAGGAAAGGGAACCTATATTAAGCGGTAGATGAGGTAGAGTTTAAGAAATGCATGTATCCATAACTCCGTTGTCTTGAGTGATTCGAATTTTGATTGCAAATATTGTGGGATTCGTGAGTGACACGATTAACTCTCGAGAGTGATGAACTGTGAATTTCGATGAGCCTACAGTTACTTACTGATAAGTAGTCTGTGATTTCATAGTTATAAGTTGAACATCACCCATAGTCGATAACAACTGTCATACTCAGATGGATTTTTCAAAATGCTACTCTTAAACGATTGTGGTCTAACCTTTAATGGTGTCTAGTATGCGATCGACGATGGAGTGTTCAACGCGTTGACTTCACATACATATAGACCAAGGTTTAACTACCCAAACTGTTCACTGTAAGCACCAATACGAAACTTTGATGGCATAGAAAATCAAGACTAGGGTTGGTTATAAACGAAATATGTCTTCAACTATAAATGATGTTCGATTTAGAACAGTGACGTCTACCACGAAAAGAGTATGAAACAGTTGTTAGGTCACAGAACTCGCTAGCAGACGGTATCAGTAACGACAATGCGGTGAAGCCGCCAGTATTTAACAAGTAATCAATCTGTATGCACTCCAAATAGCTTACATAGATTCAAAATAAAATATAATAATGGAAACCTATTGAAAAATGCACCTGAATTTTTATGCTATAAACTGCGTGTATAGTGGCTGTAAGGATGTGCAACATATTGGTTTGCGTTTAAACTAATAAGTGAGATACTGTGCCACGTTTGCAAAGCACCTGTGGTCACATGGTACTTATGGGAAGCTGGCGCTCAGCTGCTGCGCCATTGATTTGTTCTGAGTAGAGTGCCAGGTCTTGTGCGCTCATATCTACTCTTGAGAGTGTACTTTAGCAAACCACATGGTGAGTTTGGAATGTGCTTGGTGCCATTCTGTAGTTTTTGCAACCTATAACCGATTGTAAAGTTATAAACGGCATTGCCGATATACAATCCTATGGAACGTTGAGTCACACGTAACCTTACTCCTGAAATGACCAACAAGGCAAGATCAGCACTAGTTCAAATGTCACATCAAACCAATCATGGCATACCTCGTTAGTACCAAGTTTCGAAACACTGAGTTCTCTTTAACCAATTCGTCGGAATGGAGAGAAGTCCTGTGTTACAATTTGTCAATAGTTTGTTTACTCTTACCAGTCACAATCGTAAAACATTCATGTTGTGTACTGAGTAACGCTGGATCTAATCATTCTGCCAACCAAGATGAGAATATTTGTGACAAAGTACATGGGCAGTACATGGCAGTACATGAGCAGCCGGCCCCCTGATTAGGTTATCTTACTATTTTATCCACGCAGCACTATTAGTTTTAGGTAAGATCTCATCAAATGAATTTACCAAGTCTAGTGTTTATTTTAGGCTCAACCTGCACATGGCGTGCCTATAAACTGCAATGAATAGCAGAGCCCAATTGATATACGTTTAGTTGGCTAGCTCCGTGACCACAGTGCGTTCGTTCCACTGTTTGTTTTGGGTAGTTGCTTAATTTCGGTAAACTGGTTAACGTTGTATATTGCAGTGTGCTGTAAATAGATTGAACAAAACTAAGCCGACTTTCACTTTAAATGATTGTGGCCTGAGTTTCTGCCCCACGACGAAAATCCTGGCCTGAAATAGGTGAAATAAAATCGACTTAGGGAGTCAAACTGTGTAGCTTTTGTATTGGTAAATTTGAGTTGTTTACATCTGGACCGATAGTCTGGAAAACATTCTGGTCAAAAACTGTGCAGATTAGTTGAAACTTTTGAGCCTTACATTTAAAATGAGTATTTTAGAGAAAAACTCCGGTTGACTAGAACACAGTGAACCTCGTTGCATCTATGCTAGGTTTCAGGAATGATTTACACAATGCAGAGTTCGTCCTGTCGTGTTATTCCGTTGCAGTGTAAGGAATTTCAACCACCTCTTCCTCATTTCCTCTGTGGTATTCAACTTGTCAAATCACGTGCAAGGTGAATCCTTTCAGTTGTTATCATTTTATAGAATGACCGCCTATCGTGCTTATTTTTGTACGTTTGTTTTATCTGCCGAAATCCAATGCTACAATGACACTAGTTCGTTATCAATGATGTTTATCAACTGCCCTATCTGTGATAATGTGTTAAAGCAGCAGCTTCAAATAGATTCCTGATGTATTGCAACGAAAAGTCCTACGGTAAAGAAAGATCTTCATTGTCCAATTTACCCGTACCTTTTTACGAAAGGGGCCGACTGGAAAGTCTATGGGAGTGCGAAAGCTGCGATCAGTTGTGGGTGATGTCTAACTTGAAATTAATCAAATCCGCGACTACTCATCAGCAAACATAATCATTAGATTATTATGACAATAAAGTTGTTTTAGACTGGGTTTACTTCACCTAATTAGTGCAGAACTAAGTGTCAAATTTCAATCCGGTCTGTCACCCGTAAAAAAAAAATCGCCAAATCTAGACTCCTGTCCGCATTCGCTTGTGAGTTACACAGGTCTCATGGCTTCTCGAGTGAAATTAACGCTTGTCAGATGCGCAAATTCAGTCATCCAAACATAAACACTAGCATACAAATTAGCACGAAGTGGTGTTGTTTTCAGCTGATTAGCCTAGACCCTGTTAAACACGACTTCCATTACAATATGATATATCGGCTTAACAAATACACTGAAATTGGTGGACGTAATTTTGAACAGTTACTCTGAGGTCAAATTGTTACTTCAGTGAAGACACATAAAGGTCATACAACATGATTTACTGGTAGATTATAATCGGCTTCGGTTAATGTACATAGAACATCACTCACAATTGATCACAGTTGTTGAATTGTCGTAGGCCTCACCACCAACCCCTTCCGAAAAGAAACACCATACTCGAGTTTCGCCCATGTCAGAACTCACTGGCAGTGTAAAACCTCGCCATAACGGAAATTAGACCTCCCACCAATTTTTCAAGTAGCCATGTTGAGAACTGGGCCACTGACCTCAAAATGGGTTCGACGGAATTATCATATACAAACGCCTAGTCACATTTCCTTTTGAATAACGACCAGATTCTCCCGATTGCCCCGACAGAAGAAACGGTGATTGTCCTGTTGATTCCAGTCAATGACCCTAAAATTGGACGACCGTGGAACCTGAGCAGTAGTCAAATACAAATGTGGCGGAGGTTTTGCCCACGATAATTCAATCGTGCTTAGTGTGAAATCAACAGGGTTGTGGTCAATATGGCTGCAACTTGAAAGAATGGCCTGGGTGGTAAGTTTATCCGTAGCAAGGATATACACTACTGATTAACTATGGCAAAAACGACTTCCGAGTATGATGCCTGTTTCAGAAGAAGGTAGGTTGGGATGTCTATGGGGAGGTGCCAGATGTAATCAGTCTCCAGTGATGTTCACTTTATACTAGACATAACCCCCTACTACTCACTAGTAATAAAACAGGCACATATTTAAAGGTCAGCACAAAATTCACCGAGATGGCCACTACCAACTGAGGAATGTATAGATCGTCTAACTGTCACACGCACGAAGGATGTGGCCTTATGCAGCAGCATTGGGGAATGGGGATACATTAGTGGGAGCAGATGGTAGGTCTGCAGACAGACAGGTCAAACAGAGGCATTGAAACTGAACCATCACAGGCAGAATAGTGTGATTAATCGGGGGTAATCGTTTAGGTATGTAACGCAAATGAAATAGTGAATATTAGACACAAAATTGGTTACACGGTTTCCGGTATAGTGTGCGTAAACCAATGTTTTGTTAGTCCGATCGAGAGTTGTTTGTGTTTGGTAAATACACTTCATGTTTGACAGTTGAGCCGTATTAGTTTACGTGAAATAATTCAAAACTTACCTCATGACAACAGTACAGCCGACTTGAAAGTCTATGGGAATACGACAGCTGCGATCCATTGTGGGTGATGTATATTCTATATGAAAACCAAAATCCCCTAATACAGTACAGCTTGTGTTCGTGAGCTTTGTGATGGCTATTAAGAGCAGTTTCCCGTTTTTAACAAAGTAAATTAAGTAAACATCTTGGAAGCGGCAAATGTTAAATTCCTTTCTTGTATCAAGTTGTCGTTGAACAGGTTCGGACGTTTCTGGCATTCGACACCGATCGTCTCGGTGGCTGCTGTCGTGATCTATTCTTTGAGTTATTGCCACACATCCTAAGGGGTAGTGGATACAGGGCGTCTGACAGAGGAACGGTCACTGCATGCTGAAAAGCAACACTCGTCTGACAATCCTCCAGTCGTTTGACATCCAGTTTCTGCCGTTGTCCGAGAGGTCTACAATAAACAGGCTTGCAGACATGGATAAACAATTTGGTCCTGACCAGCCTATGATCTGTGCTACATGCAGTGTCGTGACAAACACTTCACGAATGTTGTGCTGCCGCATAATCACGTAGTCAAGCAAATGGTGACGACCGATTCGTGGATGTGTCCACGTCATTATGTCGTTCGCATCCAGCTGGAATCGGGTGTTTGTGATGGCCAGCTTCTGAGCAGCACACAAGTGGAACAGACTATCAGCGTTCTCGTTCACTGAACCAATGTCGCAGAATCCGACGACATTCAACCAGGCTACCGAGTCGCGCCCGACTCTGGCGTTCAAGCCACCCAGAGCAAACAGTCGGTCACTCACCGGTGCCGACCGGATTGTGGCGGACAACTTATCATAGAACTGGTCCACCAGTGTGACACCTATTTGGACCATAAACACTAACAAATGTGACACATTTACATCGACCGAGTCACAGGCGCATGGACAGGATTCGAGGGCTGATGCCATGCGGTTCGTCTATTATCAAAGTATTGAGGCGGTCAGCGACTGCGAAACAGACACTGTGCTCCCGAGTACCGTCAGCCTGGTAACTTATTCAGTAAAGGGTGTACCCGGTACTTGCATCACGTAACTCACCCTGGTATGTGGGCCTTGCCTCACTCTAAGCTCCTACGTCGATTCCATAGCGACGCAGTTCCATCGCGATCAGTGTATGCATCGTTCTGGCCCTCCTGTGGTGCTGCACCGGTCCAGCAACATACGCACATTCCAGGTCCCAACGGAGAGTGACTTGCGTTTCCGGACCTGTCTCAGGTTGGTCTTCGGGGTGCTGAGGCTCGAGTGATCATTAACTGCTCGGGGATTCATGTTGGGGGGTGGTATGAGTGTGTGTCTGGTACTGGCATATTTTCGCTTATCCACCCGGCGATGTGTAGCAGATAGGGTGATCCTGTTTATTCTACGCGACGGCCGATATAGTATGGCATTTCGTTTGAGTTGTATAATCGTGGTTTGTACGGGCATTGGATAGTGCCGTGACGCTCAGTTCCAGACAGGATATTGATTAATATATGTAATAAATGATTTTGTCAGCCAACAAATAATACACGTTTGGTATATTATTCAATCCGACAGAGTGAAAACTCATTTTAGAATGCTCTAAATCATGTGGGTCCCATAGTTTTCAGGAAATTTAATTCTTTGCCTCATGTCAGGGTGGGCTTAACTGAACCATAATGCATGTGATAGGTAACTTTCCTGCTTAAATTACCAAGTTTAGGAAGAGCATCTTTTTCAAGCGAATGCGTTGAAACATGTGTATTGATGTGAAATTTTCCGTACCTAACTAGTGATCGGTCATGTATGATGGACTTTTACAAAACAGCGAACTCTCAGCTGTTAATTCAAAACCCGATTTTGTAATTATCGTACACGTACCTCAGCCATGATGACTTTAATATCATGAAAAATATTTTATGCCTAGGCACTTGTTAAAAATATGATGACTGAAAAAACCCATATGACGTCGCATAAGATATATATATATATATGTATATACATACGTACACATCATATGCGATGTCATAAAATAGACTAAAGACATAAAGGGTTATCTGGAACACAAGATACTAACAGTGCTATCAAAAGGCAGATCAAAACACAATTTCATCACTAGATTCCACGTTAAAATTATTGTCTTCCGAACGTGCGGTTTCTGATCCGATCCAACTGCTCATAGTTTACGCATATGGTGTGAATACGCTACGGCGTGATGCTCATCGATAGTCTTTTTTTCCGTCGTGTTCCTGGCGTTCGGAGCTTGCTCATTTGTTTCTGATTGTCGCCTGTGTGTAATATGCTACTCGTGAGTAGTATACTGCTCTCTACTAATCTGCCTGTCATACAACACCGCTCCCGCTTCTATGGTTCCTTGGTTCCTCTGCATCTGTTGACTAAACCTCTCCGATCGACGCGGTGTTTCCTCCCGGATTATTGATCTTGTGGTTCCCCGCGCAGGCATCCCGTGCCACGTCGCTAACTCACTGGCATGCACTCGTTTCGTCTCCCCGTCCCTCTTGATCGTGTATACTGGCCCTCGTCTGGAGACTACCATATACGGACCTTTCCATCTATGTAGAAGTTTTCTTGATCCTGGGCCGCTGGCTGGCGCCCGTGTTCCGATGATCTCGACACTTCACTCGTTTTCCTAGGTTGAACGTTCTAGTTTTGGTGAACAGTTGCCTTGTGGATTGCTCCTTTGTGCGTGCCTGTGATGTTTTCAGATTCCGTTTGGCTCTTTCTCTTTCGGTAACCAATTCTTTAGTGGAATCAATGCACTCTGGCCATATTCCGATGTCCTGATCCACCGGAAGTCGAGGGGTCCTAACGTACATCAGTTGAAAAGGAGATTTCTTCGTACTCGCCTGCACAGACGTCCGGCGGGCCAATAACACCAGTGGCAACGCAGACACCCAGTTACCTCCTTTGGCTGATAACCATTCTTTGACCGTTCGGTTGTTACTTTCAGTTCGGCCATTCGTTTGCAGGTGATATGGTGTCGTTCGGATGGCCTTGATTTCCAGTTGTTGCATGCGTGTTCAAAAATCCACGGTTTAAAACCATGGTCTCTGATCCGTCAGGATCGCCTTTGGT